>JADRCH010010208.1:0-35274 GCA_019843965.1 Rhynchomys soricoides
GTGATTTTATTCACGACGAAGCTAAAATTGGAAAAAAAAGGGGGGGGAGATAAGAATCAAAATAACAGAGAAAGAGAGGCTATATGCTCATGAATAATGTTGATATTTGCTGGGAACCAGGAGTTCAAATCCGGGAAGCAGTAAAATTTTCTGAGGAAAATAATTTTTAGGGTAAAATCTTCCCCTCCCTTATCTGAAAAACCCCATAGTAAACTACCAAGACAGAAAAAAGGATGTGCTACAAAAGTTAGTCAGTATCATACTAACAGGAATAACCTACTTGCATTCATTCGCATTAGGAAGAAAAAAATAGTAATTACATGTTTTTGATAAGAAGGACTATATGGAAGGAAAGTGAAAGATATTTTTCTTTTATACTTTTTATATTATAGCATTTTACATATTTATGGAAAGTAGAATATATTTAAAATATATATTGCTCATAAAACAGAATTATGCTTCTCCAGTGTTCTTAGGAGTGATGGAATAGATATTCAGAAAGGGTCTTTCAGTCATAAGTCACTCATAAGCACTCCATAATGAGTCACAGCACCATGCACCTTAGAGTCCTAAATGATTGGAATTTTAAATGCTAGCACTTTAGTGTACCTTCAAAGAGACGTATTGTTTATGCATATGCGTGTGTTAACATGCCAGTTATTTATCTGGAGTATCAGGGCAACAGTCTATGCTAATGTTGGCACCAAAAAGCTTTGAATAATACTTATAATTTTTGCCTAATACTCTCAATTATTTCATAAAAGCTATTCATTTGAATACCTTTGGGATAAGAGAGAGTTAATAAGCGAATTTAAAGTATAATAATATGTTTTTTTGAATGAAACATTGCAGAAGAAACAGCTATAAGAAGCCCCACACACATACACATACACGAAAATGAATGAGAAGCAAATAAGACTTAGTAGAATTGTTGTGAATTAGCAAAAGAAAAGAATGTAACAGGTGATTTGGAAGAAAATGCCAAAACAAAGCAGCAAGCTTTCTTCGCAAAGACAGGATAGTGAGGTAGTGTGCGCACACTGTTACAACCCTACATGATGCCCACCATCAGCTAGCTAGAGAGAAGCAGAGTCAGGGAAATGTCAAGTATCCATGTAGACAGAGTTTGTCCATGCATTCAACCATATACCTGCCCACTAAGCCTGGGGGTCACTCTCAATATAGATTATTACTACCAATGAATAGCAAAAACTTCTAAAATGTGGTAGGTAGGCAAAGTGAAGAAAAACAAAATAAGTTCCAATATTAAAAAAGTAAAGCTGAATTCCCAGGTATCTTTTATAACTATTGAATATGAATAAACTTTAAAGAGTCTTAAGAACATAAAGAGTCTTAAGAACACTATGTAGACAACAATAAGTTTTAACCTGGCTAAAAGTACAATTAAAAACAAACAAATAAAAACCAAAAACTGAAAAAAGAAAACAATAAAAACCTAATCTAATTAAAAATGGGCAAATAACCAGAACAGACATTTCTCAACAGAGGGTTCACAAATGGCCAAAGTCTATGCAAAAAGCATTCAACTAATCACTGATCATCCAGGAAATGAACATCTAACCCACACTGAGAAATTGTCTCACCACAGGTAGCGTGGCTCTGATATATAAGACAAAAATTGCTATGCATGGTGGTGCATGTTGGTGGTCCCAGTTCTAGGGAGCCTGAGGGAGGTGAGAACTGAAGGTTTTATGCTGTCTTAAAATGAAATTAACAAATATAATAAAACCAATTATATGTTTCGGAGGATACTAAATAAGTGGGACTCATTTAGTATCTCTGGGTATCTATGCAAAGAAGGAAAACCAGCCTGTCAAAGAGCTATCTCATCTATATGTTTACTACAACACTATTCATAATAAGCTAGGCACCAACTTAGATGTGTTCCAATGAATGAATGATAAAGAAAATATGCATATCTCTCTCTCTCTCTCTCTCTCTCTCTCTCTCTCTCTCTCTCTCTCTCGGAGACACACACAGATACACACACACATACGTGCATTAGAATAGTACATAAAAATAAAGTTTTATCCACCCAGAAAGCTTTTAGCCCACAATTTGTCCTGTCTACAAATAATGCAGACATGGGGAAGATAGCAGAGAGTAAGAGAATGTGCAACCAATAACCTGCCCAACTTGAGACCCATCCTGTGGGTAAACACCAATCACTAACACTATTAATGATACTCTGTTATGCTTGCAGACAGGAGCATGTTGTGTTCTGAGAGGCTCTACTTAGCAGCTGACTCAGACAGATGCAGACACCCAGGGCCCAACAGTGGATGGAGCTTGGGAACACTGATGGAAGACTAGGAGGAAAAATTGCAGGGGGGTAAGAGCCCCACAGAAAGACCAACAGAGTCAACTAAGCTGAATGTGTGGGGCTCTCAGTGTGTGAACCACCAGCAACGAACATACATGGCCTGGACTGAGGCCTCTCTGAACATATGTAGCAGATGTACAGCTTAACCTTCATGTGGGTCCTGAACAACTGGAATGAGGGCTATCCCAAAAGCCATTGCCTGTATAAGAGATATGTTCTACTATCTGGGCTGCCTTGTCTGGCCTTAATGGGAGAGGAAGTTCCTAGCCTTGCAAAGACTTGAAGTGCCAGGGTCATGGAAGAAATAAGGGGGGGGGAGGCCCTCACCACTCAGAGGAGAAGGAAAGGGGGTGTGGGTAATGGAGAAGAATTGTGGAAGGGGGTGACTGGGGGCAGTGAGTGGAATAGAAAGTGAATAAGTAAAAAAATAAATCAATTAAAAGAAAATGAAGTTTCATCATTGGCAGCCAACATTATACTAATGAAATGCTAGGCATAGGCATGGTGGCTGGCATGTGCCTACATTCAGAATACTGAGGAATCAGAAGCAGAGTTATTGCCAGAGGTTTGAGGCCAGTCTAGGCTACCGATATTGTCTCAAAATATAGTATAATATAATATAAACTCATTATAAATTAGCTGTGTAAAGTATGTTATTCACACAGAAAACAAAACAAAATCCACATGAACTAACATCTAGTACAATTGCCATTAAAAATCCTGCACTGAGCTTAGCAAGGTGGAATGTACCTGTATAAACCAGCCAGTCGGGAAGCTAAAGAAGGACACTCAGAGTCTAAAGCCAGATCGATCTGCAAAATGGAAATCATATATGCACCGATCACATCTCTATCATATTTTCTACTGTGAGAAAGAAAAACTAAAAAGGAACAGCTGACCCGTTCATACAACTGACCTCAACAAGCACTATTATGTCTCATAGTCTCCAGAGGGCACACTTAGGACCCAAGAGTAGAACAGACAGAAAGAGCCCTCTGGTCAACAGAAACTGTAAATCCTTCTTCATCATTTGCAAGATTCCTTGTCTTCACTTTTAATTTAACATACCTGTAGGGACTCCTGTTGGACTAACCCTTAAATTCATATATATCATTTCTTATTTAAATAAGTGTCTGTCAAGGGAACAAATATTTGGACTAATTTTTAAAACATTATTTGTTAAAAAAAAAAAAAAAAGAATCAGTACTCTAACTTACCATTAGGGAAACACAAATTAATACACTACCTGAAAAATAAGTGAAATTATCAGAAAAAAAACACATGATATCCAACTAAATACAAAGGTCAAATGAAACCACCAGTAAGTTCTTAATATAAGTATGTTTCCAATGTTACATGGGACATGCATATACTAAGAAACTGTTTCTTGCCTGAAATTAACTTGTAACTAGTATCACATACTTTTCCTTGATAATTTAGCAATTCTACCTAACAGGGCAAACTCTACATTCTATAAATAAATTTTTGAGCTTCATTTCATTTAGATTGTTTTCTTGTATTGATAGGGAAATGTCACATCTATGCCAATTGTCGTTTAGACAACATTTCAGAAATTCTTCTTCCCTGACACATAATTTAGTCATGTCTCAATTTCCTGTGCCTGATTAAGTTGCTCAAGAGGAGATCACATGCAGTTATGTACTTGTGACAAGAGGCAGGAACAGCACTTCCCATTTGGCCACAGGCACAGACCTTATGGTAGACTTTTGTTTTCACGTCTGGTAGAAATGGATGACACAGTTCCTCTGTTCCCGAGAACTGTTGCACAACTGCTATACACTAATCTGGCAAGGAATCAAATCATGTCATTTTTCTCAGCCTCTCCAATGGCAGTCATCATCACTAGAATACAGGGAGCTGGCACTTGCGTGGTGAGGATGGCAAGGTACTTTACTGTTTCAAAGATATATTCATGCCATTGAAAATCTACAGGGTATAAGAATAAGAGTAAGTGTAAGTTAACAGTTCCAGCTGTTCAGCATCATAAGGAAAGCCTTAAGACTGCAGATGTGGATTCTTAGAATGTCCATCAAGGAGCCCACAGGCAACAGGCCATCAATGACTGAGGAGAAAGGGGTAACAAAGACACTGGGACAGAAGCGAGTGGGAAGCCACCAAAGAGTTGAAACAGGAAGAAGAAACCAGGCACCAGGGGAAGACCAGTCATGTGGACAACTGAAGTAAGTAGGGAGGCTGGAGAACCACACAGGATGGAGTCAAGCTGCATTACAATAACTCAGACTCCAGGAGACAACTACTGCTCAGAGTTAATCATAGTATACAACCCAAAAATAGCAATTCATGTAAATATTCCGAACACTATAGAAGCCTCTGAAGCCTCTGATTTTTCTTTTATTTGTCCCGTTCCCCCTCTCTCTTTCCATCTTTCTTTTCTCCTCACTCCAGGTCTTGCTGCTGTATACTCCAGGTTAGCCTGGAATGCTCTACATTCTAGGCTTCAAATTGAGAGACCTGCCCGCCTCTGCCTCATAAGTGCTGGGTTAAAGTTGTGAGCCTCGTGCCTGGCCTACTTCAAAAGTTTTATGGATGTCAGAATAAACTGACAATTAAATTTAATAATTAAATTATTAAAGAATAAACTATTATTAAAAGTTCTAGTCTCCAACACAATATTCCATACACAGCTAATATTTAATAAATACTGCAGAGCCGTTTTCTTTAGGGGACTGACAAGAAATTTGGTAATTAAATATGGGGCTCAATAACGAAAAAAAAAAAAAAAACTATTCAAAGATCATAATCCACAATGTCAGACTAAGAGTTGGGAATGACAGAGCAATGGGACAATGCAAACTAACAAACATCACTAACATGCACCATGTCTGCGGTGAATGACATTTCTGCTAATGAACCGTGCTGAGTGAGGTCTCAACACCTAACAGAAGACCTGGGAATGCACACAAAGAACTGAGATGCCAGTGGGTAAAATACTAGCCAGTGCTGTGGTCCATTGGTGAGTCTGAATGCCTGGCTGGGGTGGGTAGGGATGGGGGAAGTATCCAGAGAGCCTAGAAAAGAAAGGAGAGGTGGGGTTTCTGTGGTTCAATTAGACTTTTCATCCCGAGGGTTGGGGGAGAAAACAGGATTGAAAAGTCCTAGACAGGATGGGATTTCCCATCAAATCAAACAACATAATAGCTGCCTATCACAAAATTCTTTTTCCTTCCTGTATGTAACGCAGGGAAGGCATTATTAAATTAAACCCTTGGCTAATGGAGATGAGGAGGCACTTATGGGCAGCGATGACCTCACTTTCTCCTCTCACATTACATTACATTTAATGCATCTTGGCTTATAGATTGCTAACTGAAAAAGGAGAAGGAAGAGGGAAATACTAACTACCAGCGCACTTGACAAGACACTTCGTAGACAAACCAACTGCATGAATTCGGTAGTCTTTTAGTTCGGCCAAAAACTATGTCATTTTTCTAAACACGGTAAAATCTGATCTACATGATATAGTTAGAAATACATGTGAATTAATACTACTGATTGTGGAATATATTAAAATAAAAACCCACTTTATTATTTTTGATTTATTGTAGAAATGGTCAAGTTAAAAGAATACTGGGCCTGTGTTGAGACAGATTAAGCATACATGAAATTAGTACTAATTATACTTACCATTAGTCATCTCCAAAATAAGTGTTCACATTTTATAATGTACTTTTTTCACTGGGTTCATAACACTGATCTTATTAACAGGCCCTTCCTCTATCAACTGCACTGAGGTAAAGTAAATTTCATTGCCACTTAAGTGGAGTGATTACATATTAGGAATTATAGTATTTATATTTATATGGCATTCCTATAGCTGGAAACTATTTCATTTTATATGTGAAGTCAGTACCATCCCCTCGGGCTCTCATACCTATCATCCTATATGTTTTATTTTGTACCCAGAGAAGGGACAATTTCCTGCTGACAATTCTGTGAGTTGCTTGTGATTGGAAAGTTAAGAAACTGAAATCTAGAATTTATAGTAAATTATGTAAGTTGGTTATTATAACAAAATGAATAAACCTCCAGAGTTTACCTTTACACATTAGCTCCTTACTTCCCAGAGTCAAGTCCCTGGAGACATAAATCATTTAAAAAAGAGAGAGAGAGAGAGAGAGAGAGAGAGAGAGAGAGAGAAAGTACAGAAAAAGGCTAGCAAGAATATAAAACAGAGAAGAAGAGAAGAACTTCACTCTACAGGAGAAAACCCTAAGACCTACATGGAATTTATATACTGTTTTCTGAATAGGAATCTCTACCCCAACCACTTAGGACAAGAATCAATCAAGGAGAAAGAAGGATTGATTGTGGGGAAATTAGAATAACACAAAACCCTTTTTAGGTGATCACACCATTGACCCTGGTAATTACAGTACTGCTTCGCAAATCTTCACATGTTTCTCTGCCCCACCTCCATGGAAGCATACTTCCCTGTTCCAGTGATGCAAGGCTTAGTACTGACTGACTTTGACCAACAGATTGGAATTAGACAGGACTCAAGTTGAGATTTAGAATGTGCTTGTAGCTCTGTCGATACCAGTACAAAAGTTTCCCCATTCTGCTGTCCTTCCCTATTGGGTTGCACAGTAAACATCTGACAAGGGAACTAAAGTCCAATCCAGTAAGAAGACACAAAACCAGATTAGTGTGGAACTGTCACACAGCCAAATCCAGCTTAGCAAACCCCAGGGAATCTGCAGTGGCAGAGTGATGGTGAAGCCAAAATACTTTAAGCTACTTAATTACGGGTTTATTTGTTACATAGCAATAGCTAACTAACATACTCATGAAGACAAAAAGAGTTACAGTTTTAGCAAAATTCCTGTCAGAAGCTATTAAAATTGTAAATGTTATTAAAGTGTAATATTTGAAGGACATAAGTTTCAGATGAACAGAAGATTCATTTATAAGAAAAACATTCCCAAACCACTGCTTAAAGAGTGTGGTGAATGGCTCTTATGAGCTCTATCTCAAGACAAAGAGGCAAGCACTCTCCTTAACTAAAGTTGGCTTAGCCTTGCAGGACAATTGCACCAGACCAGGAGCTAACATGCCTTCTTTGAAGGTTTCACACTGCTGACTGGCAAGAAGAAACTGTCACGTGGGGCTGTGGGCTGAGAAAATGTTTACTTCACTTCCCACAAAGAAGACAGTTCTTTCAGTAAATGCCAAGTCCTGCATAAAGAAACTGAAAGAAAAATTCTTGTTTCCTCGGGACTACACAGAGTGAAGTCACAGGCATTAAACGTCAGTGCCATACCACAGGACTGTACTTGCTATCCTATGCAGTAGCCCTTGCTCTGGGTGTTGTACCACAGTCAAGCAGCCAGCCACCCTGACAGGAGTTACCACCATGTGCACTTCAGAGAATGAAGATAGTAGCCTGTGAAGAATACGAGGGAGCAGGATGCACAGCTTGGAAGCTACGGTCCACAGTGCCAACCAAACATCATGAACATGCATGGAGGTCTCATCACGAAATCACATTCTCATCTTTTCTCCTCAACATGACGGAAAGATTTAACATGTTGATATCTGGAGAAAAGTACAGCTTCTTCTGCCCTCAAAACACTTCCTTGAAGTAGATTTTCAGGGGTTACAGAAAACAATTTCAAATAGTGTTCTGATATCGGTAGACATAACATACATAGATAAGCAAATCTTCGTAGAACTGCCTTAAAAAGACGAGAGGTCAAAGTGGCCTGGCATACAGTAATTGGAGCAAAAAACAATAATAATGAGGGCAATGAATTGAATATATCCAATATATGAAAATGTGTGGGTTTCTGATTATCCTTGTGGGGGGATCTTTAATTACCCCTTACTGAACAATGCTAGGACACTGACTTATTACTCTCAAAGTTATAGATCCAAAGAAAGAAGCAAGCAGAGGGCTGTCTCCCTTGCACAAACTATATTTTAATATACTCAGGTGGCAAATAGAGCTTCTTTGTTACAGAATTCTTACAAATAACTGGGGGGGGGACAACATCATTTTCTAATTCCTGAGAGAAATGCCACACCATCTAGGACCATCAATGGATGGAAAATCAAGGAGGAAAAAATGTATAAAGACTTTTGTAACAGATTGGGCTAAGAACACTTGGTGTTAGTACCTTCTGTTGATCATTGAATGAGGAAAAACAAGAAGTTGGTCATCAATAAGGGAGGCCAAAAATCAGAGGACACAGGGTCACATACTTCAAAAGAGGAAAGGCCACAGTCATTAGATCTAGTACTCAACTCCTAAGAAACACAGATATAGGAAAAAACATAAGTGTAATAACAAATACTGAAAAGGCGATCAGCCTCGTCACTCCTACACCAGAGACCATTTCATCAGCAAATCAAGGGGAGGCGAGAGGGAGCTGAGAACACTGGAAAGATTTGCCATAACACAACAAAAGAGTTAAGGGATCTGAATTACCAGTAGAAAGTGTACACTTACTTAGGCTGAATCTTTAATAGGAAGGGAACGGCTGCAGAAACACATCCCAGAAAAAAAAAACAAGAACCTGTAAATGTACTGACAACTATACAATATTAATTCTTGAAATCATTCACAATGCTTGGGATGATGATGGTGAAATTAGGTTTGAAAGCTAACTCTCGATCTGCCTGTGAGCTAATGACGTGACATCTAGAATTTGCCTAACAAGGACTACACTGGAAGAAAAATAGCCACGGATGGAGTTGAGTAACAATGAGGATTAATTCCTGAATACCATAAACGTTACGCTATTTCTGTGTGCATTTATGAACAAATTCCACATCAAAGTGAAAACAAATCCAGAAAATCTACCCCACAGCAGTCAAAGCTCCTACATGTCTACTCAAGTTTGCTTTTCATGTTACAGTGATAAAAAAAAACATGACCAAAAACAACTTAGGAAGGAAAAGCTTAATTTTATCTTACAACTCAAAGATAACAAGTAATCACTAAGGGAAGCTGGGGCAGGAACTAAAGGCCAAAACCAGGAGGCAGAAACTGAAGCAGAGCTTATGAAGGAGAACTGCTTACCAGCTTGCTCTCCATGGTTTGCTCAGCTGACTTTCTCAGGACCACCTACCCAGAAGTGCAGGGAAAACAGTGGGCTGGGCTCTCCTTCATCAATCAGTGATCAAGAAAATGCCCTGCTGGGCAGTAGTGGCTCACGCCTTTAATCCTAGCACTCAGGAGGCAGAGGCAGGTGGATTTCTGAGTTCGAGGCCAGCCTGGTCTACAGAGTGAGTTCCAGGACAGCCAGGGCTACACAGAGAAACCCTGTCTCAAAAAAAACCAAAAAAAAAAAAGAAAGAAAGAAAGAAAGAAAGAAAGAAAGAAAGAAAGAAAGGAAATGCCCTACAGATTTTCACCCAGACCAGATAATGGAAGCAATTCCTCAATTTAGACTCCCTCTTCCCAGGTGACAATAGTTTCTGTCATATTGACAAAAACTAACCAGCGTCTAAGGCCAGTCTAGCATCACTTCCGTGCCTGCCTTTCTCTCCTTGATCCCATTCTCTTTATTTTAAGGTGTTGTATACAGATGTAAGCTTGGGAGAGATTGTTATCTATCACTAGAATCAATAAGACCCACAGTTTGAAGCTATTAGAACTGACAGCACCAAAATTAATTTATTTAATGAATACTTAGAATCCCTACCTTTTTCTTACTCGTGAAACCTAAGGCTGTGCATATGACACAAGTCCTTTCTACTGTAACACTGCTAAGAACCTGACAAATGCTAGGTTCCCATGACAGAGATAAGGATGTAGTAACAGACTACTCTCCAAATCAACTCTGGCACGAAAAATCTAAATAAAATCAAGCTCCAAAGTCACACTTAATAGATCCTGACAGGGTTTGTGCTGAGCCAAGGTCATCTTGCCCAAGCACACCAAACATGAACTCTAAAGCACAGGCACCAAGATTACAGCAACAAGAGACTGGGCTTTGCCACAGCACAGCCCATCATTAGTACCAGGGAGAAGAAAGCCAAAGAACACAGGAAGGACTGAAACATCCAACTAGCAATGACAGACACCACCAAGGGAGGAAAGAAAAGAAGGCAGGCGGGATGGGATAGAATATGGATGAAGACATTAGTTAACAGCACTGTATTCCGAAGTCCAGGTAAAGAGGGGTTATGTCAGAAACAAGTTGAAAATCCTCAAGATTCTGGCTCTGCCTTCTGTGTGCAGACATGGAGGCTCACCACACCAGGGCTGTGGCCAACTACTTCATTTTTAATGCTTTAAGATGTCAGTTTAGATGGTGTTTAAAGTGATGGGCAAGAAGTCAGTACTGGAATGACGCTTTTAAATATATGCTATTCTTTCACTACAGACATTCAGGAAAGATTAGCAGAAGCAGACAGTTCTAGGTAATACAAATTACTGTATGATAAATACAAAATGACTAAACATTTTACAATGTAACTTTTGGTTCTGAAATATCCATTTATGATCTTTTAAAATGTTAGATGCTTATAGACTAAAATATGTATATATTGAATATTTAATGTAGTCTCTCCAGGTCTATCTTCTGAAAAAACATATAGGATGCTTATTTGCATACATAATACATACACAAATGAAAATTACCATGTTCTTAGTGAAAAACTTGGCAAACATATGTCATATTATTCTGGTTTCTGGTTACTATAATGGAAAATCTTAGGCTAAATGCTAAATAAGTTATTTTGTTTACCTCATCCTTCTGCAAGTTCAAGGGCTAAGCACTGGCATTGCCTAGCATCTTGTCTTAGTTAGGGTTTTACTGCTATGAACAGACATCATGACCAAGGCAAGTCTTATAAAGGACATTTAATTGGAGCTGGCTTAAAGGCTCAGAGGTTCAGTCCATTATCGTTGAGATGGGAGCATGGCAGCATCCAAGCAGGCATGGTTCAGGCAGAGCTGAGAGTTCTACATCTTCATCTGAAGGCTGCTAGTGGAAGACTGACTTCCAGGCAGCTAGGATGAATGTCTTAAAGGCCATGCCCACAGTGACACACCTCCAACAATGCCAAACCTCCAAATAGTGCCACACTCTGGGTCAAGCATATTCAAACCATGACATATCTGGTAGCAAACTTATGCCAGATGACACCAATGGAAATGAATGGGCCAGGATCTAAAATCCCTCAAAAACTAACTCAATCTTACCCAGAGGCCCATGTCCCAAGGCCTAACAATATCTTACATATCCCACTATCCTTAACCTCACTATTCTAAGGACCAGTCTTCCAACATATTTACTTTTGGTGTAAGTGTTCACTACATCTAAACCTAGGTGTGATGGCACATCTGCAATCTCAATTCTCCGGAGACAGAGGTAGGAGGATTGCTGTAAGATCAAGGCCAGTCTGGGCTAATACAGTGAGTCCCAGGCTAGTCTGGGCTACAAAGCAAGACAGAGTAAGTGAACAAGCTAAACCACAGGATATATGACTCACAAAAAAACTACAGTGTTATGGTTGAATCAGTTACTAGCTGCTCTCATTTTTCTATGCGATAGATAGATAGATAGATAGATAGATAGATAGATAGATAGATGGGTGGATGGATAGGAGAATAGAATTTAAATGAGTTTACATAGAGTTTTGAGGTCTCTGTCAATTTCCTTCTGTTCACAGGACAGTCTGACTGTGGGCCTGTTGGTTAACACCAAATATTCTGAGATGGGACAGCCTGAGACTACTTCCTCACTGTACAGTGTTGCCCTGGGATCTTAGGGTGAGGTGGACTTAGGCATGCACATGCCAAAGCAAGTATGTGAAGGTCAGAAAATATTCTTCATATGTCAGTCCTCATCTTTCCATCTTGTTTTAAGTCAGGGTCCAGGGTCTCAACACTGGATAAGTCAGACCAAGTGGGTCAAAGCTTCTGGATGTAATAAAATTACAGATGTGTGTGTGTGTGCTAGTGTATGGATGGGATCTGAATTTATCATCAAGCTGTGTCACAAGCGTTTTTCCCACTAAACCATCTGCTTAACCCGTTAGGAAGATACCTCAACCTCTCTGTGTGTCAGTTTCCTTGACTCTAAAATGAGAATATCATTAATACCCACCACACAGAGCATTGAAAGGATAAAGTAGTTGGTTCTTCTTCAAAGTGCATACAGTTAGCAAGTGCTCACTAAGTGTTCCATGACAGCAGTGTGGAAGACATACCAGATTCCAAAGTCTTGATTCCAAGAAAATAGAAAACTATGCAAAATATACCTAACAATTTTATGAACACTATTTGTTGGAATGACAAATTAAACACTAGAATTGCTTTTATCTGTTTGTGTTTACTTAGCTTAAGAAATGAAAAGGATTATGTAAAATTTTGGTTTTACTTCTCTTAGATAAGGTAGCTCTAGAAGGTTAGTCCTTGCAGCCAGAGCACCACCACCTTGCCTCCTCTCAAAGCTGTGAATGGGTTTTCGTGAAGTAAGAACAACTTTGCTATTCTGGATCAATACAGTAAATTGCATCATGTATTCTGTAAATTCCCACTGGCCAATACTCTCTCTCTCTCTCTCTCTCTCTCTCTCTCTCTCTCTCTCTCTCACACACACACACACACACACACACACATACACACACACCAACACACACTCAGTTTTTCAATTTTTTACAAACATTTTAGTTATAATATTTTCAAGAATATGAAGTTTAATATCGATGATGTTAACTTACATTCATAGCTCCATTCCAGGGTCTTTCTAAGCTTTATCCATGTACTAAAACATGGGTTGTTGTTGAATGCCTTGCCGTAATCCTAATCTTTGAAAAGTAGTGTCAGAGATCCCAGATCAAGGCACATGAATTCAACCCAAAGGCTGAGGATATTAAGAGCCATCTAGATATTCTGACTTAGTCTTTCTAGAATGTCTTAATTTCAGTGTCAAAATGGAGACAATGAATCTATCATGTAAGTAAATGCATAATTATCATGATAAATGTTGGAAAAGAAATGACAGGGTGGTATTACAGGTTCTACAAGGTAAAAATAAAATATAAATTATGATATAAAAATGTGAACTCTGCCAATTTAGTTGATCTTAATTATATTTTTAGATGTTGAGAGGGAAAAATCATATAATTTAAATGTAGGCATATAGTTTGATAGTAGAGAGCTTACATAGCATGTGTAAGGTCACAGGTTGTGGATCCAGCCATGTGGACAGGAAAATACAAACTGTAGTGCATAATTTAGACATCCTGTGGATAAGAAACTATAGGTTATTTACATATTATGCTATTTATTTATATAAACATGTTTTCATAAGGAAGAACCTAAATAAAATTTTCAACTTTAAACTCCCAAAATATTCATTCTCATTTAGTACTTAAATAATCCATCTATCTGAACAGATTAGTCATATTTTAAAATATAGACAGAGAAGCGTCTCCCTGCTCTCTTTCAAGTTGGAAACAGTTCTGTAAATTCCATCAAAGGCAAACTGGTTAAGCTTTGAAAGGAAAGTTACACTCATTTGGAAAGATAAACAGATTATTTTCCAGGGGGAAAAGGTGAATAACATATTTTTATTTCAGAAACTATATTCTGAATCAGCCATAAATACCATGCCTGGAACAGAGCATTCATCAACATGCCATGAGTAACAGCTACATTGTGACCACTGGGAGGGATTTCAGCACTCTATTACCTGTTCATTCAGGTCCTCCTTTTATAGATAAAGCAACAGCATTCAGGGCTTAAAGAATTAGGAGTGACAGGATGTCAGAACTGTCTTGACTCCAACCTAGGACTCCCCAGACCACCAGGCACACACTCACAGACACCCTCGTCCAAGAACCCAATGTACTGCTATCTACAGGCTCAGGAAACCTTACTTATGTAGAGCTCTCAATGATAAAGGAAGGGCTCTTAGTTTTGGATTTAAAAAAAGGGGGGGGGGTAGGTATGGTGGTACAGACCTATAAGCCAGCATTCAAGTGGCTGTGGCAGAAGGCTCAAAGTGTCAGTTTAGCTACACAATGAGACTTTATCCAAAAAAGGGAAAAGAAAGAAAAAAAAAATAGAAAAAGATAAGAAAGACAAAACCAAAACCTACCAGGGAGTTTTCACTGGCACCTCAATTAGGTATTCATATGGCTTCACAGATTTAATATTGAACCCTAAGTTCCAGCCAACTAATTTGTAGACAAAATTAGGATACAACAATCATAAAGATCCCAATATGACTTTGAGTTTCATTTTACTTTTACTAGATAAGGTAGCTCTAGACTATTAGGCCTTAAAATCACATACAAACACACACACACACACACACACACACACACACACACACACGTACACATGCACACGATTTTATCATCAGGCACTAAAAAGATCTTTTGGAGAAGTAGATCATGGAGGCCTTCTCTACTCTAGGACCCATCTGAATTTCAGAAACAGGTACAGTGCACCTAGATTCCTGAATTGAAAGGCTCCCTCCTAGAATAAATGTTCTTGCTACATGGGCTCTACTAGCTAAGAATATTGTGCTCCTGAGATTTGAAATTAATGCTGAGCCATAGTAGTCTGTATATTGTGAAAGAATCAAGAACTGAAAGCAACCAATAAAAAGCATATCCCATAATCTTCCTATCTGTTCCTGAACATCTGAAGCCATGGACTCAACCTCATATTCACCTTTGTCTGGTCATGTTAGCATGTCACCTCCTTTCTGTATGGAATGCTCTCACTGTCTCACAAGATACTCAAATATGCACAGCAGTGATCTCTTTAGAATACTAAAAAGAGCTTTAAATACCAGTGTTCGTGGGTGCAGGACCACGTTCAGCCTTATGCCCAACATCCTTCACCCTTACACTAAAGGTGATTGTCCTAACTCTGTTTAATAAATGAAGATGCGAGGACCATCCAGAACCACACCACAAATATTTATGTCCTACCAACTGTTCATCTCCCATAAGGTACAGTTGCCACACTGGCTTGTCATCGGCCAAGAAATAAATCAGTCCCTACCAGAGAGTAAGCCCTAATTTAAAGGTGCTCCCGTTGAATTTTTTAATGCCCTCTACAACCCTGTGGGATACTTTTAACAAATACTTTATAGCATATAAAAGTGTTAGTGTTGATTATATGCCCATAATTCAGAGATGACATGTGTATCACATCTGATGTCAAGCACTGAAGAACTCTAGCCAACAAAGGGATAGGCTTTGCCTAACTGGGAAAAATAGGTTTCTGGGATTGTCCTTGGACCTTCGTGTCCTTGGACTTTGGGCCTGAAACATCAGGTCTCTTCAGAAGCAGTGTCTAAAAGAACTCAAGTGAAAACCAGTTTCACCAAAGGCTAATACAGTGTGAACCAGCTGAAGATGAACCTGCCTCAAAGGGGTGGCGATCTGCATTAAACACCTCTTCCTTTTCTCTTTAACATGCCCAACAGGCAGCAGTCGCTCTGAAAGCCATAATCACAATTCCAGTTTTGAAATTACACTGTCCTCCTTCCCCAGGAAGGTGGAATGAAAAGCGCAGGCAGCAGGCCCTGGGCACCAGTAAATTACACCTCCACACACCTCAGGGTGTCAGGGAGGCTTCCTTTGGCTCTCAGTGGGCATCCAAGAAAAGCAGTGACAGAATACTGAAACTTCCACACGCCTGGAAACTGGGTGTTCTGGGGACTCCAAGTGCCCTTTGTCAACACTGGATTTGCCTTCTTTTGTCTCACATACGGGCATCATCTTGGAAGATTCAGGAGCATGTGGAGATAATTAAATCAGGAGATAGAGCAGAAAGTAAGGTGAGCAAGGCAGAGATATGTCACTGCATTCTTAAAAAGGGAGACAGTCACACTGCTGTTTGAAAGGACTGAAGTAGGCTCAAGATTACTCAGAAATTGTGTCCTGGTCTCCTGGTCACAAGTAAACATTAAATGGCGTCTATTACTTGTGCCTTCTCCCACTGCTCATTTGCCTCTCATTCCCCACAAATTACTAGCCCTGTTAATACTGCAATTAATTCTCTCTGGACAATTAACTTTTTTAAAATGTCATTTAAGCTGGCCTACAAATCATCATTAATAAACTCCTCGTGAAAATGATCTAGTCTCTAATAGCGTCAATTAAACTGACCATCACTCAATGTTTAAAGGGGAGATAGTCTTCTCTTGCTGTTAGCACACTGGTGTCCAACGGTTGCTTCACACAAAAATCAGAGAGACAAATTTCAACAGGAATGTTTTCAAACACTCCTGCAGTAGAGCTGGCAACCAGCAAAGATACTGCATCTTTTAAATGAGAAAGGGGCTACAGTGAAACTACCTTTCAGTAAGGACATTGCTAGAGTAATATATCACCCAAAAACAAGCACACCCCCCCCCCAAAAAAATAGAGCCATTTCCATTTCAGTCCTTAAGGAAAAGAATGTGTTATCCTGATCTAAAAAATAAATAGAACTCTATGTAAAATATTATTTTAAAACTTTTATTAAAACTTATATAATAAATCGATCTACCAGGTCATCAGATTCTTTCTCTTAAACATGCCTTTATGACATATAAGAAAAAGAAAGGATACTAAAATGATTATGTGTTAAATTTTTTAAAAGTAAGTGCAATTTTGAACTTAGGAAAGTATACTAATCTTGGACAGTCTAAAGCTAACACTATCTTACCACAGTAAGCAGGAAAACCATAGCGAAGTAGCCGAGGTACAATGACACAAGGTAGTGTTAAAATATGTGCCAACAGCTTCTTCCATCCATTCACCTATGGTCTTTACCTTAGGAACAAATATCACTCAGTCAATCGCCCCCTAAATAAAACAAGCCCTACTTCAATACTTTGAAGCAGTATTGATCAGTCCTCAAAAGGAAAATAACAAAGTGATAATCAGATCACGGGCCAGCTCCTGGGAGTTTCATTTCTGATACAGAAGTCTTCCAAGATAGAACAAAAGTTCCAGAATAGGAGAAAGAGAATTGAATTTTGGCAAGCCTCCTCCTTCTCAATCAATAGTTTTATCAAATGGAGATCTTCTGAGGCTAAAACAGTTTCCAACAACTCATAGCTCAGGAATCTCTAGGAGGTATCAGTACTAAAAGGTGGGGAAGGATGTTTTTCAAATTATACTACCTTAGCTATTGCTAACTCGAAAGACAGAATCATAATAACTGTCTGATAAAATAGGATGCATACCCAAGGAAAAAAAGAACTTTCATCCTACGTGATAGAAAACAACGAGCTCAGCAACAAAAGGATTGTCAAGAGCTGAAAACTGACCAAGGTATAAGGGTTCGTTTCGATGACATGCCAGGAGTCTTTGCAGAGCCAACAGAGCCCCGAGCAGCTGTGAAAAGTGTTGTTGTGTGCAACTAGACAGTCTCTTCAATAACTCAGCTTCTTTATTTTATATGGCATAGAAGCATACTAGAGTTAACAGCAGGCAATCCAACAGAGCTAAGACCCTAATCTTGAAATCACTGAGGATAAACAACCATTGTAACCTAAAAGAGAAATAGGAGAGAGACAGGGAAAGGTTCTCAGTTCCAACAAGAAATATTTAGATTTACATAGAAATAAAAGAAGAAATGTTAAACAGGATATACTAGGGTTTTGAACCTGAAACATTTTAATCAAAAGACAGACTATGTAGCTATGTGGCCCTTGATATTTCCTGATACCCTCTGACTCTGAGTGCTGTGGACAGAGGATGCAGCAATCACTGACAGAAGTCTTCCTTGTCCTAGCAAGAATGATGATGAGTAAATTAAATCTTCTTCCTTGGCCCATGCTGCTAACTTCAAATACTGCCACTGAGTTCCACAATGTAAGAGGAGGAAACAAAATAAAAGCAAAGAACTATTGAAAAAGCAAACCATGAAACAACATTTCCCCAAGTCCCCTTAAGAAAACTGAATTTAGGTGTGCCTGATAATTAAGGAGAAAAATGTGGGTCTAATAAGGTCTCTCTGAAGTAAATTCCTCAAATATATAAAACTGTGTGTGGAATATTTTATGTCATTGTTATCTGGTGGTTTGAATATGCTTGGCCCAGGGATGTCACTATTAGGAGGTGTGACCTTGTTGGAGTAGGTGTGGCCTTGCTGGATAAAGTATATCACTCTGGGGGTGGACTTTTGAGACCTTCTTCCTAGCCACATGGGAGTTAGTCTGCTCCCAGCTTCCTTTGGATGAAAATGTAGAACTCTCAGCTCTTTCTCCAGAGCCATGCCTGCCTGGACACTGCTGTGCTCCTGACTATGAAGAGGAAGGACTGAACCTCTGAACCTGTAAGCCAGCCCCAATTTAAATGTTGTCCCTTATAAGAGTTGCCTTTGTCATGGTGTCTTTTCACAGAAATGGAAACCTAACTAAGACACTATCCCATCTTGTATCATGTACTAATTTTACTGTGCTGTGTGGCCCTGGAGTCACAATCAAGTTTCACTCACCTTTGTACCAGGATACAAAGTATTACTTTATACACTGTGGGTCCTGGATAAATACCTAACACATTTAAATTCCACCTACTAGCCAAGACAGTGTTAAATGTCAATGAGATACTGCAAAATAAATGACATTTGGTGTCAGCCAGACCCAAAACCAAAAATATTACAGATTAGCAAAGATTCAAGTGAGTCTGTAAGATAAGTTACAGTCCAAGAGAGCACAGAGGGGTGACTGAGCACTGTGGCAATGTGCTTGGGGGGTTGGGGGGAAAGAGACAGGTCCCTCAGTGTGTCATGTGCTGAGAAGCATAAAGGCTGACTCTGAGAGGCAGGACTCCAAAGCTTCAGTCTAGGAAGTGTGGCAGGAGCAGCAAGGAGAATAAATAGAACCTCTACAGAAAGCAGAGCTCCAGAGTAGGACAAGCACAATGTTCAGGGCACACAGGAATGGAACATAAGCGCTGGTTACCACCAAAGCACCAGGCTGTCCCAGAGGAAAGAGAAGCTGAGAAAGCAGAACCTAAACAGCCAATTGCCATCAAATAAGGAGTCTTGAACTTCCTTGGCTAGGAAAATTTTTGCTTCCTCAGAGAAGGTCTGAACACAGAAAGCCTTTAAAGCAATGGTTCTCAACCTTCCTAACGTTGTGACCCTTCAATACAGTTTCTTGTGTTGGGGTGACCCCCAACCATAAAATTATTTCGTTGCTCCTTCATAACTGAAATTTTGCAACTGGTATGAATCGGAATGGAAATATCTGATAGGTGACTCACAAGAGAGTCAAACCCCACAGGTTGAGAACCTATCCTTTAAAAGGCTTCCATGCAAAAAGGATGATATATATATATATAGAGAGAGAGAGAGAGAGAGAGAGAGAGAGAAAATTCCCCAAAAGACACTTCTAGGCCTATAACAACAGCTCACTACAATCTCCTGCATCACTAGGTAGAGATGTAGGAGTGGGTACCATAGGGCAGAATAGGCAGAGGTTTGGAATGCTGTGGTGTATTTCAGCATCAAAATCTGTTATACAACCAGGACTCTGAAATGTAGCATATAAGGTAGCCATACAAGAAACATGTTGCTTTTCTTATGCCTGACATCTCAAGGTCCATACTTCACAATTGTTGCAGAGCATGAGAGAAGCAAGCACCAAAGGGAGAATCATAAGGACAAGGAGAGCAAAGATGGTCTCTACTCTCTGCTCCAAGTCGACAAAAAGAAACTATTTGCTGCTACAAGAAATTATGTGCTTTTGCAATATACATCTATAAAGAGAATTGCACGAAATGTCCTTTAGTGTGTTTTTGTTTCATACATTATATATATGGATATACATACATGTTATATGTAATAAGAGAGAGAGAGACAGAGAGAGAGGGAGGGAGGGAGAGAGAGAACAACTTGAGAAAAGTACAGGGCTTCAGTTAACGTATGCTGAATTCTAAATAATCTAAGAAGCACTTTCATAACGCTAAAAAGGAGAAAAATACAAGAGAAATTCACATTCTTAAAGCATAGGACCTTTGTGTACAGCCTAGAAAAGCAAATCAATGAGTGCAAAGAAACACCAGCAGAGGCAAGCCCTGATAAACTTAGGGCTCCCATGTCTAAGTAGGACGGCCATTTATTGGCTCTTTTTCAATAATGACTCCTTATTCTCTCTAAAAAGAGAAAATGGTTTATTGTGTGCCTTAACACAGTTGATAATTATGCATTTATTTGTTTACTCAATGAATGTCTGTCCCTAACACCTCATTGTAAAGTCCCATAAGGTCAGGGAAGGTAATGTTGTGTCTCCCACTTAGTAGCTCACATTACATACAGTAGGCATTCGCTAAGTTGGTAAATCGATTGACTGAAATAATGAATAAATTGAGTTTTCTTTTAGGTTCTCAGATCTTATTACATACATACATCATTCAAGATGAAATTTCCTTTCAGCTAACCAAATATACAGAGAAAAAACTAAAAAGGAGGAAAAATTATAACACTCCCTATCAAAACAAAATAACCAATATTTAAAGCATGAGGTTGGTCCAGAAACTCTATAATATGTATATATAAGGGAAAACAGATACAATACGATAACAAGCTAAATGGACATGACAGGAGAAACAACTAGCCACTCTCACATCTCTAAATGCATTTGTTGCTATCTGAACCCATTAACATCCTACTAATCTAATAAATGTAGGAAACTACAATGTTTTTATAGTTTTAAATTTATGAATTCAAAAGTGTGGGAAAATGATGAGGTTCTGTTTCTCTGGAATGATTGCATAAGTTAAATCCTGATATATATTTTCAAAACAAGGATTCATAAATAGTATTTTATCCTCTTAATGCTCAAAGTTATTATAATTTTATAATCAAATCTTTATTTTTAGACTAAAATATTTTAACAAAAATAAATGCTGGCAACAAGAATGAGCTGTGTTTCTAACCTGCATGTGCCGACTCTTCCTAAATACACACAGGCATATGTAGCCGGAAGCATTTTGTATTCTTGCTATAGCTACCATTCAGGTACTAAAAACCATGAGAAACAACAGTAGAAATTAGATAACCTCGAGGCAAGTTAAACTGAAGACTGCTGTTTTGACATGGCTGGATCACAGACATGCATTTGATGGTGATTTAATACAGTCAACAGTTTATCCATTCCCTCTGGGAAGAAGACAGGACAGCTTTGGAAAAGTGATTCATTTGCCATGGAAGCTTCCACTTTCTTCCTTCCAGTTTCTTCCTCCCTTCCAACCTAGCCTGGAGAACTACAACTTAACATTCAATGAAGAGCCTTGTGGCCCATCCCCACACCAAGGGGAAAGCTTTTTCCAATTTCCCACAAACCACTCATACCTATGCTCTTAACTTGACTGCTACTCAATATCCAGGATTGTGTAAATCAAAATTGTCTGTTTACCTCTACCTCCTCCACCAGAATCAAAGCTCAGAGAACTCAAGAACCTTGCTGTATCACTCCCACATTTGAGGTCAAACATATGCTACACATTCTAATAGCCACCAAAGGCAAAGATGAAGTCAGAAATCAATGTGAACAACAAAAACATGGAGGCAGCAAGACGGCTGAGAGCTTCCCACCAAGCTTGACAACCTGAGTTTGATTCCAAGAATCTACACAGTAGAAGAGATGAACTGACTTCTACAAGTTGTTCACTGATCTCCTCATATGCACTATGGCATGAGTACACCCACACATGAAAACAGAACATTTTTAAATATAAATAAGTAAATATTAACAGTTTTTTTCATTTTAGTTTTTACTTGTATGGGTATTTTTCCTGTATTATGTCTATGTACCGCATACATGTTAAGTGGCCACAGAAGCCACAGAGGGTGGTGGATCCTGAGACCGGAATTACATAGTGTAAGTTGCCATGTAGGTGCCAGGAATCAAACCTGGGGCCTCTAAAAGAAAAGCTAGTGCTCTTAACAACTGTGCCATG
Organism: Rhynchomys soricoides; assembly: GCA_019843965.1. Classification (NCBI taxonomy): domain Eukaryota; kingdom Metazoa; phylum Chordata; class Mammalia; order Rodentia; family Muridae; genus Rhynchomys; species Rhynchomys soricoides. Next base: position 22,259 of record JADRCH010010208.1, read on the forward strand.
TCTCCAGTTCCTAAATAAATAAAACTTATGTGGTGGTTTGAATATGCTTCACCCAGGGAGTGGCACTATTTGCAGGTGTGACCTTGGTGGAGTAGGTGTGGCCCTGTTGGAGGAAGTGTGTCACTTTGGGTGTGGGCTTTAAGAACCTCATTCTAGCTGCCTGGAAGACAGTTTTCTTCTAGCAGCCTTCAGATGAAGATGTAGAACTCTCAGATCCTCCTGCACCATGCCTGCCTGGAAGTTCCCTCCTTGATGATAATGGACTGAACCTCTGAACCCGTAAGCCAGCCCCAATTAAATTTTGTCCCTGTAAGAGTTGTCTTGGTCATGGTGTCTGTTCACAGCAGTAAAACTATAATGAAGACAACATGCAAATAAAAGCTGTATTTCTCTCTGTTGCTACATATCTGGATAAACAAATGGATGGGGCAGAAAGGATGTCTCAGCAGGTAAAGCATTCACTGTGCTAGCATGAGTATATGAATTTAGATCCTCAGAACTCAAACACCCACATATAGTAGCATGTGACTATAATCCAAGGCTGGAGAGAAGGAGACAGGTGAATCACTGGAGGTCACTGACCAGCTAGTCTAGCTGAATCAGTGAGGTCCAGGTTCAGTGAGAGATTGCCTCACAAAATAAGGTGGAGAGCAATCAAGAAGGCCAACCAACATCTACTTCCAGTCTCCACACATATATACAATATACATATGGAGATGAACACACACTAGCAGATATACAGAATGAACACACACACACACACATATACACACACACACACACTATCGTGTGAACTAAAATAAGCACTCAGAACACATCTCTCCATAAGGAATAAATTATATGTTACACACTGACCTTTGAATTCAGATTTCAATGACCAAGTGCACAGACAACATTGAGAAGTTTCAAGGGACGGGACAGCCATGTATTGTCAGAAGCTTCTAGGAACTGAATTTCAGAGTAATACATGGTAGGATGGAAGAAGACACACAGAAGTCCACTTTGAGCATTACTTTGATTTTTTTTTTTTTACATTTTTTTTTTAGTTGAAACAGAACCTCATGTAGAGCAGAATGCCCATGAACTTCTGCTCTTCCTACCTCCACCTCCTCCTAATGACTAGGATCACAGGCCATGTGCCACTAAACGCATTTTATGAGCACCACTTCTAAAGATGGGAATTATTATGATGAACAACACACACACACACACACACACACACACACACACACACACACCAGTCATCTGTTCAGAATTAACAAGCAATTTTATCACAGGCAGACACACCACTGACATAAATTCTGCTGTATTATACCAGAGTAAAGTCATGGTGATTTACTACATATTTCACAAGCTAGTTATGAAATTCATCCATAATATATATCACTCAAAATGTCTTTTGAATCAAGGCAACGGTGACCCAGACTCTGCCATAGCTCCAGTCCCAGAAAGTGAGACATATGCCATAAAAACCAAAGCTTGATTTTACACATGATGGCTTAGCGTCAAGCACTTCTATGTCAAAAGATAAATGGGACCAATAAAAGCGCTTATTACAGAGGCCACCAAGAGACCTAAAAACAAGCATGACCTAGTGCCAACTTCCCAAAGCAATTCTCTCGGCTTAATTTTATATTTATTGTTTTATGACTTTTCACATGATGAAATCCTTCTAAATGAGACCTTTTGGTATTTTTCAAGTGCAGAACATTACTCTTTCCAACCATAACTGCTTTACCTTTTTGAAGCCACCAAAAGCATTCATCTTCCTCTTGTCTTCAAATACAAGCTGCCCCTTATTCCAGAACTCTGGCTTTCTACACTTGATGACCAGCTGTCTTTACTGTCTCCTTAGCCTCACTCCTTTTCAAGCCATCCTTCAACGACAGAACCCCGAGGCTTTCCTGAGGTTCACAGTACCTTCTGCCTACAGATCTCTGTTCTGCTACTGGTTCCTCTGCAGCTTTCTAGTCAGTCTGTGAACTGCTTGTGTATCTGCTAAGCAGGTGACTGAGAAACTGACAAAGCAGTTGAAGGGGAGACAAGAAGACACAGTGTAGTGCTGAAAGCCCTAAGCTAGACAGCACAAAATCATTAACAAGTAAGAGTCCAGAGAAAAAGGCCAGCGTTCAAGTTCTAGTCCCCCCACTGTCTAGCCCAGTGGTCATGGGGAAGGTGATGTGACAGACGAAAGACTTGTGTCTTCTCAAAATGCACATGGTGAGTTGCATGCCTTAGTAACGGTATTGGATTCCTGGTGAGATGTTCTGTCAACTTTAAACAAACTGCAGTTACTGCAAAGAGAAACCTCAATTGAGAAAATGCCTCTATCTTATTGCCTAAGGGTAAATCTGAAGGGCATATTCTTGATTAATGATTGATAAGAGACAATCCAGCCTACTTGGGTTGTGCCATTCACTGGCAGGTAGTCCATGGTTATAAGAAAGAAGGCAGAGCAAGGCATGAGGAGCAAGTCAGGTAGTATTCCTCATGGCCTCTGTTCCAGTCCCTGCTTCAAGGTCTTACCTTGAGTTCCTGCCCCGACGTCTCTTCATGGTGGTCTACAACTATGAGCTAGTATGTAGTATTTCCTCTCCAAGTTGCTTTCGGTCATGGTCTTTGTCACAATAGAAAATCAACTAAGATAGATATGTAGTACATTTGTAGGAGAGTAGGGTCTTCATAAATAGGAACTCATACCATAGAAGAAGGTACTACCTACAAACCAAGATGCTGGTCCTCATCAGACTCTTCGCCAGTACCTTTTCTGGGTTCCAGAAATACTTGCTGCTTAAGCTTCCAAGCCTATAGCATTTTTGTCAGAGCACCATGAATCAACTATAATATATCATAAGAAATAACAGAGTTAATACATGCCCAAACCACCAAGAAAGATGCCTTTAAACATGCCAACATTCTCAGTGTCAGAGATTAATATTTATGAATGGATTAGCCCTTTAAAACTCCCAACTCATGCTAATAAAAATTATGTTATTAATAAAATATGAAGCTTAAAAATATTTTAGGATTTCCCACAAACCCACATAGATACCCTGCCTGTCTCTAGCTATATTGACTTAAGTACATGTTTGAGTTTATGTAGTATTGTATATAATCCACTTAAAAGACCTACAAAGTCATATTAGCCAGGTGGCTCCATGGTAAAGGCACCCATTACCAAGCATGACCACCTGAATTCAGTCACCAGGACTGACTCTCACAAGCTGTCATCTGATGTCCATATCCATGCAGACACACACACACAAAATAAATAAGTTACACTAAAGTTTTTTTAAATCTACAAAGTTAACTCAAAATACATAAAAGTCTCATTTTTTAAATTTTATGAACTCTATTTATTTTCTGCTAAAACAGGAAAAGATTGTGCTGTACTTAGTTTTATTCTGAATTCTCAAATCATAATCCCTAAGCATGGAGATAAAATGGAAAAGAAGAACAAGACTGGGGGGGGGGGATTAAGGTTCAGAAGAACAAGACTGGGGGGGGGGGGAGATTAAGGTTCAGAAGGAGTAGAAAGTGAACAGGAACATGAGCTCACAAGAGAAATCCTAGCCACATGTGCAGTCCCCTCCCCTCTTCTGGCTGGGCCCCAGTCTCCTAAAAGCCAGAGGAAAACCACAGTCTGGTTTCCTGGGCTGGGCAGAAGTCCTATTCACTCAGAGGAACCAGAACTACAGTGTATTTTATCTGTCCATAAAAAGGTTCAGACTTGAGGTAGTGTGAGCTGAGGAAAGATGATAACATAGAAAAATTTCAGAGTTACATGTCACACTTTAGGCATCAAAAGAAAGCAGAAAAGACAGACAGACAGACGTCTATCTGTCATGTGGATACACATGAACAGAAAGCTGGGAATGGGTGGTCTGGACTCCTATCCAGAGACGCTGCAGCACTCTGTAAGCTCAACGCAGTTTTATAGAAAGCTGAACAGGAAGGCGGGGTTATTGTATACAGCTGAACAAGAAGGCAGGGTTACTGCAGTCAGAGAAAGGAGAAGGCAGAGTTTATGGGTAGTGGAAGGAGAAAGGTTTAATGAATCTCCAGAGCAGACTCTTTAGGGGAACAGTCTTTGTAAGTATGGGGGAGCTAAGATGGACATTCTCTGCAAAAGCTGTCAACACTTACACTTGGTCCCTGAGTAAGGTTCACGATCCCTCTGAGCCTCACAGAGTGGGGTAGCGGGACAGGGGCTTTGCCATTCCTTCATGGGTCTGAGGCTTTGGGGTTCTTGACACGGCTGTGCCCATGGCAATAGCACACATTTATTCAGGACTTCACTCACTTGGAGCTTCCATCAGTCCCTATAGTCACAAAATTACAAGTGTTCAAGACCATTCTTGAACCTTTTCTTTTTCTTTTTGTGAGGCCTGAGACCCTATCCTGTGCATCCACATAAAACAGAGGATTAATCTGTAGTAAGAACACCACCTCACCCTCAGCAGAAATCCATCTAGAAATGACCCCCCAGGACTCTACAATACTCTCACTCTCCACTCTTCTCCCTGCTGAGAACAGTGGGTCACAGGCTCTGCAGACATTCATTCTGGTTTTGCTTACAATAGTGGTAATCAGTAAACAGGGTTAGGTAAGGTAATGCTTCCTCAGTTTCACCTCAGGACTTGCATAGCAGACATACTACTGCTAATGTGTGCTCTGGACTTTGAATGGTGGCCCATGATGGCATTACCACTGCATTACTTTTAAGTGCACCATTGAAAGAGAATGCCTCTTTAAGAAGCCATGATGTCTACAATAGCAAAGTTATCATTAGAGTAAGCACCTCTACAGTGACAGAGTAAAAAATAAATAAATAAAAACGAAGAACAAAACAAACCCAAAAGCCAACCAAACAACCAACTTCAAACGTTTGCAGCCTCTCTACAAGCCTTGGCTGGTGCAGTTTAGCTCTATGCACGGAAAGTGTCAGAACTGAAAATTAATTGGCTGCCTCCAGGTTCCGAGAATTGGAATTGGGAATCTTTGTTCCCCACTCACCATTCCCTCTGTGGCATAACTTGACTACACAAGTATACAGCAAGTCTTATGAGATGGAAATACCCAGATGACCTACTGAGTTTTACGTTTGTGGTGAGCAATATAGAAAGAATATAAAAATAAATGAGGCAGAGTTTCCAAAATGTCCTGATCTAGGGAGGAAAACTAGATTATACAGAATAGTGTAGAATTCACCTAATGCTCAGTGGTAAAATTCTTATAAGCAGTAAATGGGCTCAACCCAATGAGATCAGTAAAACTGGGAGATGCTGGGTATAATGATAATTGCTCTGACAAGAAAGAAATCTAAATGCATCACTTTAGATTAACCTCAAAGATCGATGCTGTGGATCATTTAGAAAAATAAGGAAATATTATCTGTTATCAGAAACATGCCAGCGACTATAATGAGAGAGAATATCAGCTAGCACAAGTCTTAAGTCACTATCCCCTTGGGAGGTGATGTGTTCAAATCAGTTAGTTTGTTGCAAAATACTAAGTCCATGTCCTCAGTAATTAGCTTCTATTTCACTTCAGCCTTACCCTAAATAATTAAGAAAAGTAACAATAAGGACCCCAGAGGAACACACATGGAGAATAAATATAAAAAAGCAATGAAAGCTCATCCTTTCAAAACAAAAAGTAGAGAGAAAGCTGAGGAATGGGACCTCTATCTGTGATTGTAACATTTCAATCATCTGCAGTCATTTTTAAGTTAAAGGAAATTTAACAATCACGAGAGCAAAAATCAAACTGCAAGCACTATAGCTATTGACTGGGTTTCAAATAGGGCTTTACGCTTCCTTGAAGGTGAGGTCAGGAGCCACCAAACTCTGAAGGAAACCTCTTCTAAGTTCTCTGTTCACCGAAGCATGGGAATAGACATGAGACTAGGGCAGGTTCTTGTGCAGATTGCAGCTAAAGAGAATGTAACATTCAACTAGTGCCATGGGAGATACAGTGCAATCAAACTAGTATGTGTCCAGGTTTAAATGAACACAGGCCCTTCTGACACACTACACTAAATGCCTCTTTCTTTTTGGAAGGTTTCTAATAAAAAGCTGCTTGTCAAAAAGTTAAGACTCTGGAATCTTTCTTCAACAAGTGGTGTTCTCAACTGCTATAAGGAAGACTTTCAATATGACCTCCATTTAGAAACCTCACCAAAGCGGAGACATTTAGCCAGACCTTTGGGAATGAAGCATGTGCATCGGTGGTATGCAGAGAGAGACAGGTAATGCTAGACATTCTTTATAACACACAGCAAAGATTCATGACAAGACAGGGGACTGTGAGTGACAGAGCAACTGGGAGGCTATGTAATAGTGGATCATAGGATTCAGAATGGGAGTTACAAAAGTCTTAACCTAGTCAATGTCAGCTTCATATCTCCAAGAAACATTCAATTCCAAGCAGCATGTCTTCATAATGAGGTCTCTGATGTCATCTCCCCAGAGAGCAAAGGAATTGGTTAGTGACACCCAGGCTTTGCTTAGCATTTGCCAACTGAATGCAAAAATAAAATAAACTGTGTAGATTTAGAAGGCAAGCACATTAAGTTCTGCTCTGGATTTCTTTCATTTTGAGTTCATAACTATGAGAAAAGATGTAGATACACACCCCCACACATACATATATACATGCACGCGCGCGCACACACACACACACATGGGTAAAATGAGCATTACTTAAGTCTGAAGGAAAAGAGAGCAATTTACTCTTCTGGCAAGGTTTTGTTTAATAAATTTCTTGGCAGAGTTTGGCCTAATCCATAAAGTAATTTTAAGTACCATTTTGCCCATAGATCATCCCAATAAAAGTCTAATAACTACACTAAATTTTTAAGGAACTGATTTAATTAAAATTAGATTCAACAGATATTTAGTGATTATTTATTATGGAGCATTACACTAGTACCTAACAGGCCCATTGGAATGCCTTCAAATACCTAGTCTAATACAGCACGGGAAAAGGGGAAGCCTTGAAAAGTATAAAATGGCCACTATTTGGGACCTGGCTGTACCACTCCTCCAGTGTGAGACAATATCCTTGAATACGACTATCTTGAGACATAGCCTCTCAAATGGTAATTAGGGTTAAATGAGGCTACATGGATTGGTACTGGTCCAGCCGATTTTCCTTCTAAGGAACAGACACCAAGATGCATGTGCACAGGGAAATCCCGTAAGCAAACAAAGCAGGGAGCTGCTGTCTTCAAATCAAAGCCAGGAAAAAACAAGCCTGTGTATACTGAACTTCCAGTCTCCAAGGCAGCAAGAAAATGCCTTTCAGTTGTTTATGCCTCCCAATCCATGCGAATTTGTCACAGCTGCATACCTAAACTGCCACTACCACTCTGTAAGGAGCTCCAAGTGATATGTTCCAGGGTGGAAGTAATTATGTGAACTTCTATAGTCACAGAAAAGGCAATAATAAATCAATATATTTACCAAATAAACTGGGGGTGTGGGCAGGTAGGTGACTTAGAGCGAAAGTAGAGAAAATTATGCTATAGGTTTCAGAGGCTTTCTGGTGAGCAATAAATGGCTGTGTGTGAGCATGAGTGCACGCATGTGTGTGTAGTCAGTATATATACATGTACTTGTGTGTGTGTGTGTGTGTGTGTGTATGTTTAGGGAGACCAGATATAAATGTCAGTTATCTCCCTCAGTGATGCTCCCCTACTTTTACCAAGGTGGGATCTCTCACTGGACCTGAAGCTCACCATTTTGGCTAGTTTAGCTAGCTAACTTGCCGCAGGGACCCTGTTTCTGCCTCCACGGAGCTGGCATTATAGGCACATGACCACATGGGCCCAGGATTTTATGTGGGTGCTAGAGATCTGAACTCCCCAGTTCTCACATCTGTATAGCTATCTTTCTAGCCCCACTAAATGGTTATTAAGGAGACTAAAGATAATAAGATGAGCCAGTGAAAGCAGGTGAAAATACTTACTGCTCAAGCCTAAAAACCTGAGTTTAAATTCTGAAACACATAAAGCTGGAGAGGGTGGTGGTCCCATCTATAATCCTAGCCCTGCTATCATGATAAGAGGTGGCAAAAGGACAATTGTCCAAAAGCTCAAGGGACAGTTAACCCAAAGTACTCAGAGATAACAGAACAGAGACAACAGAGATGGCAGAAAGAACGAGAGCAATTATGCCTTAACACTGAAGGAGAGGATCAACTCCAGAAAGTTGTATGCCAAAATATACACAAGTGCCTAGACTCACATACACACACACAATTTAAAAAGGAGAGAAGGAGGAGGAAGAGGAAAAGGAGGAGGAGGAGGAAGAGGAAAAGGAGGAGAACAAGACTGCCCAAGATAACCTGACTCTCAATCTGCAATATTCCAACTCTTTACAATCATAAAGTTCTGAAACTATCTGAACTCAGAAACTTTCTTGTGGTTTTTCAGCAAACTTCAATTCACATAACAATTCATACTGAAAACAAGAAAATAGTTTATTTAACTGGAAGAATCAAGAGAGATTACATGTTGGGCCCTGGAGAATGGGTGGAATTCTTACCAATAAAGATGAAGAAGGAAGGGGTGAGTGGGAAGGGTCAAAGCATTCCAAGCATGAACCAAGATTTGGTGTAAAGATGGCTAAGGCATTTAGAAAGCTACCAGATCAAAAAGATAGGACTGTTAAAGCTGGCTTGTCAAGAGCTTCAAATGTCACTGTGAGAAATTAGTGCAGAATTCAGTGGATGTATGTAAAAGAGAATATCAATTGTCTACTTTTTAGACGCAAGAATGACTAGTCCTGAATATATATCAGCACTCTGTATAGGAGAAATGAAGTCACTAAACTCTGCTTTTCTTACAATACACACACGGTGGATTTATAATCTGTTAATATTAATAAAACATAACACCATTCTGAGGTTACATACTCAGTATACATTGAAAGACATTCCACTGCTCCCTAGTCTCAACCTGAAAAAACTTAGAAAACAACAAATGTCAATTTCAAAAGGGGGTACCAACTCTAACTCTAAAGTCACATTCAGTACATAACATTAGGTGTCATTAGCAGTACCAGTGACATGAGCCTTCTAGGCACCCAATGAACTTTGACTGCTCTAAATAAATCTAAAAAATCTGAAAATGGACCGCTCTAAAAAAATCCTCATTTTTAGCCTGTTACACCACAAGCCAAGGAGACATTCATTCTGCTTCAGAATTGAAATCTCCACCCCAACTAATAAACAAGACGATATAACATTTCATACCATTAATTACATCACTTATTATTAGACCATTGAGGATACTGTTAGAAAACCCTCCTGGCAACTAGACATTTATTTATACTACTTTAACTTGAAGACTTCAGTGTAATTTAGATAATTAAAAGGGTATTTAAATTTTGGTTCATTAAAAGAACATTGTCCTAACACAGTAAGTTCCCACAGATATCAAAATAAACGAAAAGTCCAATCCAGGATTTGACCTTTAATTACATCCTTTGTATTTATCAAAGACAAATGTCAGAACACCCACATGATTGCATCTCCAGGCCACAAGAAAGCGAACAACTGCTAACAACCATAAAAATGGATGGTGTAATCTGCTTCCTCAGGGGTATAATCTGATGGAATGTAGAGAATTTTAATTTGCAGTAAACTCATCCAGACCCCTTTTTTCTGAGTATTGTTAGACAGCAGGATCATAAAATGACCAAATACTTGTAGTATTTAGCTCAGTTGCATTTGTTGAGGAAGGAGAGCAACATCTATACAGAAAAAAAGGGGAGAAGGAGGGAGACAACTGCCCCTTGCCCAAACAAATTTCTAAGGACGGATGGGAAGAGGAGATGGCCTTGCCTCTTCTATAGGACTCTGTGGCAGAAATGTCCTTCCTATAGGTATGGGATACTGACTTCCTGGACACATGGTGGCATCCCAATAGCAGGCCTGGAGGTCAAGTTTCCTCAAAGTAGCAGAAGTATTATGCAAGCTAAACATGGGTGCTACTGCTATGGCCCCTCAGCCTCTACCCAACATAAACAGCCATCTGCAAGAAGAACCATCTCTAACAGGATGAAAGTTTTGCTGACTGTGCTTCTTCCCATCAGTAAAGACTCCAGAAGAGGAAGCATGAGAATCAGGATGAACACAGGCCAACTCACTTCCTCTGTAGGCTCCAAATGAGACACAGAGAAAGAAGAAAATACATAAGAAGCCTAAAGTACAAAGCACAAAACTGTTCCTTTGAAGACAGTGCTGGATAAAGTCAGGAAATACACCTCTCACAGAAATGCAACTAGCTTTCATGATGAGTGAGTCTTGGGCCACACGCTCTCTCAAGGTAAAACCACTGAACTAAAAATAAGAATGTATTGATTTTCTAAGAATATTGAAAAGCAAAGGCCCCAGGTTTTAGAAGAGGTTGTAGAGAGAGGTGTCGCTGGACCAAAGTTACATATTTGTAAGTGACTTGGCTGCATTTCTAAACACAGCACTATTTTTGCTATTAAGCTACAGGAAAATGATCCAGAAACAAAAGCACTGTGTTCAAAACCAGGGGCATCAGTGGGGACCCTCCCAGGGAAACCACAGGGCTGCTCAGCATGAATAGGAGCCTGTTTTCATTCATTAAAAGTTAATACTGTGACAGATAACTTTCTAATAAAGGTGAAAATTTCCACTCTTGACAATCTTCTATTCAAGCCTTGACACTTGCAGAATTCAATTATGATTGAAGTAAAAATTCAAAAAAATAAATATTTCATATAGACATGCACACAAGCTTGTGTATAACCAATGGCCTTCATTACTCAGTAGACTTTGTTTTTACATGACATATTTATAGATGTTCTATGAGCTCATCCATTTTGAAGCCATTGTCCTTAAAGACATGCCTAGATATTCCAAGAAATAAAACCAAATAGGATAACGCACACGTCAGTTATTATCCTTGCAGGCATACCACCACACTGTCCAGGGCGAAGCCACGTGCTGAACAAAATCCTCAGGCCATACTCATAAGTGGGATAACAAAAAGGCCAAATGTGCCAAGTACCTTCCATGAAGCTAGGATGAGACACATTAGTCAAATTCTGTACCAAGGCAATATAGGCCCTGTTTGCAGAGAAGATACCTTTGCTTGGGATGACTTCCTATCTGCAGTCCTTTCAGATCAAAGGCTCTTCATGCCCATCAACACTGTCTGGAGGATACTGTTTTAGACACTTCTTGCCTCAGATCCCAGACTGGTGATCAACTGGAAAGGTGGACGAGAGATATACTGAAGAGATATCTGAGCTGGGCTCTCAGAGGCAACTCAGCTCACCTTTCCAGCAATGAAATGCACTACCACTTCTAGCTGGTACCTACCACTTCGCGCACACGCACACGCACACGCACACACACACACACACACACGATACCTCTACAAGAGAAAGTCCTTGCACCCTCCTCTTTTTCAACTCTACCAATGTACTTTTCCCAGGAGTGGCTTCTATGACTCATTACCTACTTATATTCGAAACAACATTTTAGGGGGTTCACTTTTTCCTCTCTAGAAAAATTATATTCTCTGCCAGTTTGCACAGCAAGTCTTATGGTCCCGACCTAGCATTTAACATGTCTTCAAGGACATGTTGAGTTGCCATTTCCAGAGAGATGACTTAGAGCCTAGGAAACAGATTTCTGAAAGTAGGATTCTTAGAAAGCAACATAGATACTGAATCTTAAAAGGTTATACTGCATATATTAAATAAAAAAATGGACATGTAATGAATAGCAACAGGAAATTAGGGCAGAGGTTATGTTGAAAGGAGCCATTACTAGAGAACTTTTGGGGCAAAGTAGGGTGTTAGCCAGTTCTAGAAATTTCAAAGCCAAAAAGATGGATCTCTTTCTAATGCTATAGGGCCAAAGAGGAAATCTGTACTCTGTGGCCCATTGAGGACTCAGTCCTGGAATCCCAATCCACTCATGGGTCTCACCGAATGAGAAGATAAACAAAATGGCCCAAACACCAAACCACTATCTAGGACTAAGAGCACCTCCCAGCACGTAGGAATATGAACCAAGATCCTGTCTAACAGCCAGAACAAAATGAAGGAGGCTCAGTACTGGAAAAGCCACAGCAGGCTCATATGAGCCCTGTGAATAGTCAAGGAGTAATTACAGGTGTCCTAGGCATTTGCGTCTGTTATCTATTTGTTGTTTTGATACCAGGTAACACTGTACTTGCAAGGCTATCCTGGGATTTCCTATATAGCTCAGGCTCTCCTTAATTTATTACAGTCCTCATAAATGTTTGGATGACAAGCACTAGACACCATGCCCCAGATGAAATAGTAATTATTGAAGATAGTACAGAAAATGAGAAAGTCACCTTGGAAAATTAGTTTCTCTAAACCTTACTTCATAATCAATAAGATTAATTTCTTTTTGGATGATTTTATACAGAAGTAAAAGTAAAAGTCATATAAAGATCCAGACTAAAATAAAGCATCATTTTCTCTGGCACCTACCCTGTTCCCAGCCAGATTGCTCACATGAACTCATTTCCTTCCAAACCACACTGCTTTCTAATACTGTAGTGATAAAGACAAATGCTCATTGCACTTTCTGGAGCTGCCTAGAACCTGCCCAGGCCCTCACACCCACACCTACTAACTAATAGTAGACATGCTAGATCACATGATACCAAGATCTAAAGGCAGATGTTTGACTATACATCATTAAAATGTCACAAAGCCTCATCAGAAACATGCTAAGGCATTGCTGTCCTGATGAGTTAACAGGGGCAGATACAATTTTTCAAAAATTCTTATTTTTGCAAAATTTTATTATTAGCAATAAATGCTGTCAGTTCTTTACACTGAAGTTACAGACTCACACTGTGAACCTACAAATCAGTGTCTTCCAAACATGCAAGTCTGAATTGTAATAAGTGTGGCCTTCATTTACCATGTAAAAGAAAGCTCCAGTGAGAGAGAGAGAGAGAGGAGAGAGATTGAGATTGAGATTAAGAAATC
>JADRCH010010211.1:0-32334 GCA_019843965.1 Rhynchomys soricoides
TATATGTATATATGTATATATGTATATATGTATATATGTATATATGTATGTATGTATGTATGTATATATGTATATATGTATATATGTATATATGTATATATATACATATAGATGATAGAGATAGAGATGATATAGAGATAGAGATAATAGAGATAGAGATAGAGATAGATACAGAGATAGATAAATAGATAGAGATATATTATGAAATACTACATAGCTCCCCCAAAGCAAAGTCCTTAAGTCTGAAACAAGTTGACTATAACTAGAAATCATTATGTTGTATGAAGTAAGCCAGGCATAAGAAGAAAAGATCTGCATAATCTTGCCCATGGAGTATAAAACAGGGGTCTTGTCTCTTCCATTTGAAGAAAAGAAAATCAACCCAATAACTGGATCTAATAGAAGGTTAGAGTAGAAATAGTGTTTCCTAGAGACGGGAGAGAATAAGGAGAAGGGACACATGGGGAACATTGATCAATGCATCCTTAGTCATAGTAAGAAAAGTTATAATAATACTTTCTGCTATTCTGTTAACATTAGGAAGACTGCAGAAAACAGTCACCTACTGTCCCATATCATAGGGCTCCAAGAAAGGGTCTCTATCACAAAGTGACATATGAGGAGACAGAGGTGTTTAATCTGAGTTAAACATTATTATCTAGTGTAACACTGCCTGCTCTTGTAGAGGACCCAGGTTCAGTTCCCAGTAACTGAACGTGGAGATATGACAACAACTGATTATAATTTTAGTTCAAGAACATCCAGTGCCCTGTGGCCTCCATATTCAGAAGGCATGCAAGTGGCACTTGTGTAGACATTCAAGCAAAAAAAAAAAAAACAAAAAAAACTCATACACATACAGTACAAATAAAATTTAGATATCTTTGAAAACAGAGAGGCTTTCTATAATTTTTTTAAAAATTTAATGTAATTTCTTTTTTACTTATTCAGTTTACATGCTGTTCACTGCCCCTACCTGGTCACCACCCCCTGCTACAATCCTTCCCCCATACCCCCTTCTGCTCTGAGCAGGTGCTCTCCTGGTTATCCCCCCACCTTGGCACTTTGAGGTGCTTCCTCTCCCACTGAGACCAGACAAGGCTGTCCAGCTAGAAGAACATATCTAAGTACAGGCAGCAGCTTCTGGAACAGTCCCCATTCCAGTTGTTCTTTTTATTAGATAGTGGGAGGAGGCAACAAGGGAGGGTCAGGAGTAGCAGGGGTTGGGGAGAGACAAGGTAAAGGAGAGACACTAGAATACCCTGAGTTTGAAATGTCATAATGATATCTAACATCTTATATTCACATTTTTAAAAAAAACAAACCTTTGAAAATTTAAACTTGAAAATAATTAATTAGTTAAGGAAGAAAATAATAGAGAATAAGTGAATGCGAATTATGTATTTTATAATAATACACCGGTTTGTAACATGAATATAGGTCAATAAAAATTGTATTTTGTGAGGGCCGGAGAGATGGCTCAGTGGTTAAAAGTACAGCTGTCCAGAGAATCCAGTTTCAATTCCCAGCACATACACAACAGCTTATGACCGTCTGCAACTACAGTTCCAGGGGAGCCAATGCCCTCTTCCGGTCTCAGAAGGCACTGAATACATGTGGTATGTAGACACATGCAAGCAAAACATCCATCCACATTTAAAAACTTGTCCTTTTTCATTAAATAAGCAGAGTTCTGGGTTTTGTCAGTAGTACAACAACCTACTTTGTTCCAAAGACCACTCTATGTTTTCAAAGACTTTGCTGATGGACGGTACCAGGAAAGCATGCCTGTGCAGTGATGTGCTTTGTAAATTAGCCTATCTCTTGTTCAACATGGTGGGTACTTGACAGGACTTTTCAAGCTCATGGATTGTTTTTTATTAAATAAAATGTATTTTTTTAAAATCAGTCTGTCTTTGTTGAGACTAAAATTTTTAATCATTTTATATCATCTTCAGTCAGTAACTCATTTTTTATCTTGACTAAATCACTACTGAACATAAAGCTTTGTAAACATTTTGGCAGGCATTACTGAAAGAGCCACTTAAAGGTACCACTCTTGAATCTGAGAATACATACACTATAATACTTATGCGAAGTCTCAAATTATGCTATGTTGGGGTTTATTTTTAATTAAATTTACTTTTAACTTAGTGCATGAAAAACAAATATTGAACATATTGATGGCATCCTGTGCTATTTTAATACATGTGTTTTGGTCGTTACACTGTATAATGTTTAAATCAGGTTAAACACATCTGTCTCCTCACACCACACATGGACCACTCCTTTATGCTGAAGGCCCTCACCACCCTTTCTTAGAGCCTTTAGAAATGGGGTAGTGTATCACGGTCATCTGAGGTTTTCCGCTGTTAATAATACACCAGGATTTCTTGTTGTTTTCTTTCTATAACTTAGCATGATCAATCAACCCTTCCCCAGCCACCCTTCCTCTGTGTTCTCTCCAGCCACAATTTCTATTACTTTTAATTTAAAGGTATTTAATGTATGAGGTAGCCCATATTTAGGATGAGAAAAAGTCACACAGGAAGTTCAGCTAAAGGGGTCCTGTGATCATTAACTTCCACATCAGAAAAAGCCTTCCCCAAACCACCAATAAACAGTGACCATTGCCAGTTTCCAATCTAAACATCTCTTAACATGGCCAAACAAAATCAACCCACTCTTGCAAAGAGAAAAAGTGTTTGGTGAATCTACGACACTAAAGGCCACCACAGGCTGCTCCCTCTCTCTTTCATCCTGTTAGTTGTTGACTAATGTTTAGAAATGGACCTTTTTCTACAACTGCATTCTTTAAAAAAAAAAAAAAGATGAGGTGGCCAGAAACTCATTAAATAAAAAACAGGATGTCTTCATTAAGAGTGCCTTGGACTAGTGGAGTGGTCAATTTCAGAGTTTTGGAATATGGGCCCGATGAGGAATGAAGGGACTTGGCACACTGGAGATGCAGCTGGGGAAGTTTTAGTAAATGGTGGAGATTTTCTGGGGATAGCATATAAACAGAATGAGGACGCTGAAACCAAAGAGCATTCTAGGGAATAGGACAGGCTGAGCAGGAGACTAATAGAGATAAATGTTCAGCATGACATATCAGAGGAAAGCCAGGGAAGACAGAAAAGAGAAGTGATTTACACTGATGTTTCCCAGAACCTGAGAAGCATTATTGGATGGTGATTTCAGAACAAAGCCTCGGTGGGATGCGCTTACGAAAATTGCTCGTGTGGTTTCAGGTTTCATTAGGGGGAAGTTTATTACCTGAAGCAAACACAGCTGATGAGCAAAGCCATTTTTCTCTAAGTCCATCCTATCTTAAAAACAATATATATAAAGTTTATCTAGCGATTCCAATGTATGTGTCCTCAAGCTCCACAAAGAATCACCATTTTTCTGCATGCCTTGACAGCTAGGTTTTTTATCTTCCATTTTGAAACATGAACTTTGAAGATGAATTTTTCATTTTTTTTCTAAAAATAATGTATTGAAAAATTGAATGTAAATTCCATAGGATGTTTGTTTAAGGACCAGTGGCTGCCATTCATTTATAAAGCAACAAAACTTCCTTTGAGGAAATGAGGTAGGTTAACTGAATTGGGGAATAAATGTTAACGGCATCAGTGTTTTGGGACTAAGTGAGAACTTCTTTGTCTTCTATCTTTTTTGTCCTCAGCTCCTACCTCAGTAAAAGCTGAGGTTTAAACATATTGTAAATCCTAATCAAGATGTTTCATTGAGAGCATCTCCACGGTAAAATGGTATAAATTAACATGTACTAAAGTTGCCTAAGCTGGTGCTAGTTAATATAAAAATCGTAAAAAGGGATAGAAACGCTTCAATGGATACAATGCTTCTTGTGCAAGATTGAGGACTTGAGTGCAGATACCCACTTGAACTCATAAGCTAGGCACAGAGCGCTATTCTACAATCAGAGGCTCTATGACAAGAGGGGGAGCAGAGACAGGAGAACGCCTGGATGCTTCATGGATCAGATAGCCTAATGCCTGTTATACACACAATGGGATAAGAGATCCTATGTTGATCAAGGTAGCAGGAAAGGATCAACATGCAAGGTTGTCCTCTACCCTCCACATGGTGCCATAGCACATGAACATGCTCACAAGAGGGAGGGATGGAGGGAGGGAGGGAGGGAGAGAAGGAGAGAGAGAGGGAGAGGTTACAAAATAAATAGTATAAAATAGGCCATATAAAGATTATATTTTAATCAATAACCCTAAAGGATACCTTTTATTTGTGCATTCCAAGTGATCACTGTACTTTCCACAGGTTTTCTAGTGTTTCAAAACAGTCCCCCTTGCAAATTCAGCTGCCATTAACCATCCTGAGTCTAGCATATTGGAAATGGGAGGAGACCTAATGACCTCTGGAAGTGTGGGTTTCTTGTGGCCTGAACTTCTGGTTCTGCTTTAGCTGTCAACAAAGAGCTTCCAGAAGTGTGGCCTTGTGATTAATTCCCCTCCCCTAGGACTTTAGGACTTTACTGTTTAAAAAAAAAATGACAACAGTGTTAATGACAAGAAAAGAAGACTGAGGCAGAGAGTGTACAGTGTACAGTGGTTTTATAAAGAAAATCTCCAGCTTATTAGCAACTAGATGTAGAGCAAGCACATGCATTTCCATATCAAAACAATATACACAGAAGAGAATGATCTGTCGTTATAAACTGAAGAATCTCACAAATTGATCTCATGGGAATGTTTTCCTAGGACCTGAATCTTATGCACACATTTCAAAAATGAATCAAAGGGAAATGGCACTATCCTGCATAAAATTAGCCATAGGCAGGCAAAGTTCTGAAATCACACATTTTAACAGACTCTATACCTCATAGCTACTAAGAAGACATCCAGAAGGCCGACAAAAAAGCAAACCACAGTCTACAGGGCTAATTCATCAGCTACACAACTGGTATTCCAGAGGTAACTCTGTTGGTGAGGTTGGAGTTTCTACTACAGGGTGCCCATCAACATGGAAGCAAGTAGCAAAGCATTTCTGAAGCCAGGCTAAGTCTCAACACAGAATGCTAGGCCAGACTGTGTACACAGCACCCCACATGAGTCCTCACTGCAGGTAAAATGGAACTGAAGGTGGGCTTGCTAGCTTATGTGCTCCTTATACTATCAATATTACAGGGTTATGGCAAAATAAATCAGTAGACTGTAGCAACCCACCCAGTTACTACATCATCAAAGTAGAGCTGGCGACATGGTCAGGAATATAGGTTTTGATTCTTAATAAAGTTCTTGGAGATCAGAGTCTGTCAGTTCAGCTATTACTTTTTACTTTGGAGCATTTACAGAATAATTCTTACACCTTTGCATCCTCATAGGCAAACAAAAAAGACTCCTTCTTACTACAGACAAAAGTCAGTCTTTAGGTTGTAAGGACTCAGGTGTACTGCTTTGCTTACACTGAAAACCACAACCTTGTCTCAGAAAGATCAGATAGTAAGTAAATGTGTGAAGCTTGGGGGAGGGGGGCAGCTTGTGACCTATCACGACTATACACTCTACTTTGGTGGAGCACAAAAGCAGTCACAGAGAAGTAAGTAATGAGTGGCCTTGTCTCACTAAAACTCTGTACATAGAAGAGCCACATGCTGCTCAGCCTGTAATTTATAATGGTTTATAGATTGCCTAGCAATATTATTATACTATGTTCAATTTCAAGCATTACATAGCTGGGCATAATTATAGGCATACACCTATAATGCCAGAACTTTGGAAGTAGAAACAGCTGGATCTTGTGTTCTAGGCCATTCTTGACTCCACAGAGAATTTAAGGCCAGTCCAAACTAGAGAACCTACCTGTCTGGATGAGGGTAAGAATAAGAATGAGAAGAAATGATATATCAAAAATAAATCTAAGCACAGCAAATTGTTTGCAACATCCCCCAAACTTCATGAAGTGCTTTATGTATATTTGTTTATCAAGCTTGGGCTGGGAATATAGCTCAAGTGACTGAGTACTTGCTTAGCACACACAAGGCCCTAGGATCGGTTCCCACACTAATAAAGATTGGAGCTCTACACCTATAGTAGAAGCAGGTGTATCAGAGGTTTAAAGTTATCCTCGACTACACAGTGAAGTTCAAAATCATGCTACATGAGACTGTGTCCCAAAAGATTAAAACAAATACTCAAACTAAAATGTATTCATTGTCTGTCACTTTCAAGGTAGAAATGGATTCTATTCCTGTTTTATAAATGTCATTTCAAGTAATTTATACAATGCTACACAGTTACTGACCTTGTGCATAGCGTGTAACATTACTAAGAATCTTTCAAAATAACAATCAAGATTCTCTCTGTGTGTGTATGTGTGTGGTCACAATAGCCTTCATGCTTATGTTACTTTACTTAATCCCAAATCCCCAAAGAGTGGCTTCTATTACTATCTCCATTTGGTAGGTGGACGAGCTCCAGGCTGAAAGACATTAACTTTCTCACCTCAGGTCATATAGAAAATTATAGAGCAAGGACAGAATCCCAAAATATTAGATTCCAAGGTCTAAATGTCGAGGTCTTTAAACTCTGCAGCAAGATGTCCCTTTCAGCTCAGAAATATCATATAATTGATAGAGACTTGATTGGGCCTCAAGGGCTCAAGTCCTGATTGTTTCTGAGACCTTTGGAGATGGGCTGACATAGCAAACACTGTGTCTAAGTCAGAAGACAAACAAAAGACAAAGGTTGGAGCTCAGCAAAAAGTCAAAGGGAAAAGATCATTTCCCTGATGCTTCTAATCTCCTTCCCACCCCGCCTGAGCAGCTCATGGGAAGCTTTCCAAGGTGCTAACCTCCGCATAGGGCCTGATCATATGGACCTGGGTAGGAGATAAGCAGAAGTTTCCTTAGGCTGCTGCCTGTTAGGATCAACTGGGGTACAAGGGTGGGCATAAATCCCAAAAATTATAAAAAAAATAAATAAAAGGGTAATGTCTTCAACCTTGGCTGCCCACTTGAGTCACCTATATATATATGTGAAGTAGTTAGCAGAAAGCCTGACACAGAAGCTCTTTTACGGTTTTTAACTGGAAGTGTTAGGAACGGTGATGCAGATTTTGTATCCATATCAGTGAACTGAGTTTAATAGAGCAAAATGGTCCTTGGCACTCCTTGGGAATCACGGGTAAGTAAATTTGCCATTGACTCTCCCCAGACCTGAGAGATGGTTTGGTACAATTCTATACAGAAGGCATTGATCATGACTTCTTAAGGTTAGGCATGATGTCTGACTCCATTCCATTTGCTTGTGCTCTGTAACTTCCATGGAATAAAGATACCAGTAAGTCTTGAACTGACTCTAAGTCTGTGTTGTAAAGGTATAAGTCTCACTTTAATTGGTGATTTTTAGTGGGATGGTCTGATGCTGCGTGTATTCAAATGCTAAATTCTGTACCCCAAGATCCAAGATCAGCAGATCCTCAAGTATACCAGCTTTTGCTGTATAAACCTTACCTGCCACCCCAGTTATCCATGATGGTTAGTAAATATGTCTACAGTCTGTAGTAGGTGGTGCTTCAGTCTCCAGGCTTAGAGTCTAAGGCAGGGACCACAGGGGGTGGGGGGAGAAAGAGAGACAGAGACAGAGAGACAGAGAGAAAGAGGAGGAAGGAGGAAGCCACAATGAGGTAGGTGGATCGTGAGTGTTTGGCCATGAAGGCCAGTTGATTGAGTAGGAGTGGCCCAAGCAGAATATGGCAAGTGATATATCAGGGTTATTGACAGGGAAGTAAATAAAATAGCACAGAGGGTTGATATCTGCCTAGCTCTAGTGCTTTAAGGATTATTATGAATATAAAGGTTTTGTGTCTTTTATTTGGGAACTAAATGATCTAAGGTGGGGTAGAAACCCCTGAATAATATTTCCCACAACAGTGATCAAAGCCCACAACTTTAATTAGCTGTATTTGAATCAAGAAAGACTTTGAAATTAACAGCAAATTAATGGAAATCCCCTATATATACAGACATAAAGTTGACAGAGTAGGATGCACAGGTCGTGGTAGGAGCAAAGGGAGTGCTTGCCTCTGAAGATGACAGCTGTTTAGCAAACAGAGGAAGAGGAATGAGGTGTGTTTATATTTGAGAGGATTAGAATACACGTGGGAACACTAAAAAAATAAGTACAGTCTGGTGGGATCAAGTCAAAGAGCATCTGCTTATATAAAGGCTGGGTCCTGAAAAGATGGGCCAGATATGCTCATCCCAGTTACATACCGTTATCTTGAAATGTGATTTCCCTTGGAAGGCTATTGATGACACTGCCAGAAAAGAATGGAGGCTAGTGATGACATTTTCCCTTTACTCTCACAATGAAGGATGATTTGTGTGGACAGTGAAATATACTATATTGAAAGTCATGTGATCCATACTGAATGCAGAGAGACAGCTAGCCTGAGATCTCCCAGATAACAGCAAAAGACTGGGTTGGAGTTCCTAGCAGGAACAGGGCCATTTTTCTCACATGAGAGCACAAGTAATTCCATTAGAATACAAGAAAGTAAGCTGAGTCCATCAATACAAAAATCATATAACAAGAAGAAGCTTAACACAATGTAGTGATTTTTAGAAAGAGCAGGAAGGAGTGGTTATGGCATGTAGAATGGTGACAAGTCACTTTATGTACCAAAGCCTATGGATTCAAGAGTACCTAAAGAGCAATGCTTTCTAATAAATGTTAAAGCATTACACTTTTATAATAGGAGAACTTGTACCTTGAATTTTCTATATTTGGATTCACACAGTAGGGGATTTCTTTTCTTTTATCTTTTCTTTTCTTTCTTTCTTTTTTTTTTTTTTTTTTTTTTTGTCACATGGGTAACAACATGGAGCAACTGAATTTGGCTGAAGTACTCCTGACCCATTGTTCTTTACCTCTCTTCTTTGTGGAGATGGTCATTTCATACTCCTCTATCTTTATTACCATCACACAAGCAAATCTGTCCATAAAGTAGGATTCCTGCCTTCCAGCCTCAATGGTCTGCCCAGGACTGGCCAATTGGCCCAAACTAGAGGGAAATGTTTAATTCCCTGTTCTGGTGGTCTCTTGAGTAAAGGGATAAAACTGCAGGAGTGAACAGCTATTTTGACATGAGGGCTGAGGTACAGAGAAGGTATTGGCATCTCTCATGCCGAGTCTCCAGTTCTTGGGGAATACTGTATTTTCTTATAATAAATTTCATCCTTACATTTTTATTCTTGCTCAAGTGGGTCTCCACTTCTGCCAAATAAGAGCCTGAACTAATACAGAAATGGGAGTGAGCTATTTGCAGAATCTATCCACTTTTACTCCTGAACAAGAGTCCTAACAAAATGAATGTTTGCTAGGCAGAATGACCCAAGTATTCAGTTTGAATACTGATAAGCATTTTCCACACACTGCAGTTAGATATAAAAAAATCTGGTCTTAAATTAAGATTGGCATATCTGGGCTTCCAGATGGTGACTTACATCTTGAAGTAAAATGAAATGACTTCTGTCTCTTATGGTCATTCTGACATCACCATTTATTCCAGAGCCAGAGTATACTGTTAGCCGCTGCATAAAACCATCTCAAAAAGAACTTCTGTCAGGAGTTTTAGTAGGGTTAGGGGGACAAATCCAACTTGGGGACAGAGTATTATAAAAGAGTAGGATTTGGAACAAAGAATTTGGGTATACTTCTTCTTTTTCTTTCAATAGCTTGAGTCACTGCTGATATTATTTGGATGAAGATAAACAAATGTCCACAACAGTCTTATTTTTTTTTTTCCTGCAAGTGCATTTTCAGTTTCAAACATTTTAAGACCAAATAGTACAAGGTTATATATATTCTTCAGAGATTCTCAGCAATTTGGCCAAGCCATAAATATATCAACAATGTAATACTATCCTTGTCACATTGCATGTACATGTGTGGTATACATTTGTGTGCAGATGTGCACACAGGTACAGAGGCCTAAGTTAATTTTGAGTATCTTCCCATATCATTTTCCACTTCATCTTTTAAGACTCACTGAAGCACTTTCCCCACTGAGCCATCTTTGTAACCTAATGCACGTAATATTTAGAAAGCAAAGGCATGGTACATAACTTCTCTGATTACTGGGAACACCTTAAGTAACTCAGATATTCATCTATACTTGTAATAAAGGTGGAGGATGCATTTATGTCTTAGACCAGAGTTCTCAAACTCTTTGTGCTTCAAGTTTTTCCATAGACATAGGTCAGTCAAAATCTAATTGCATATAAGAAACTAGTATTTTAGTTTCTTGAAAAATATTAGAAGTTTCTCCGCATGGGGCCATCATGCACTCAGAGGAACAACTAACTAGTTGATGATAACAGTCATTAGTGACCACATTCTGATTAAAACCAGCTGTTGTGGCTTGCCCTGGTGCTGTTTGTATTCTGATGTTAATTCTGCTTCCTCCGAAGGGGCTGCCCAGACAAGGAGTGGATCACATACTCAAGTGATTTCATGTGAACCTTCTCCCCATTTTAACTGGTTAAATAAAGGTTAGAGCCTGTGATCAGGCAATGGAAGGGAAAGGTGGGGATGGAGGTTTTAGAGAGTGGGGGAAGAGAGGAAAGGAGAAAAAGAAGACAGAGAAAGAGGAGGTAGAAGGAAGATGGAGCAGAACTATCTGGACCGGAGAAGCCGCAAGTAGCAAGGGATCTCATAGCTGGGGAATAGAGTAGTGTAGTGGGAAATCTGCCCAGTCTAGGCATGCAGCTCTTTACTATTGTAACTGACTTGTGCATTTTTTCATGGGCTTATTGGGGTTGGAGATTTCTTCAACATATCCTCTCCAGCTTATAGTCTCTGTTACTCTATCCTTGTCTCCAATTTGGCCATCTTAATTATTTTTAATTTTATAAATTCCTTGTTCATTTGAAGTTGTAACCCCTGGCTTAGGTGATCTCAAGCATGTTAACTTAATAAACTCCACAAAAGTAGTACTTCAGACCACAATAAACAAACAGAAGCTCAGTGATATAACAGTGGACCTATGCTGATTGAGACATGGCTGCTAGGGAGAGGAAATAAACAAGCAAACAAACATAACCAAACAAAAGAACAATAAAACAAACACAACCAAACAATAGAGCAACCAACCAACCAAGCAAACAAACACATACCCACACTTAAAAGATGCTCTAATCATAAAACATGGCTTCTGACGTATGTTCTTCTTGCTAATTCTAGGTTATTTTGATAATTAAATTTTACAATTAAGAAGAATCTGAAAGTGGGGGAAAAAAGGAAGCAATGTTTAGGACGATTATATTCCAAATCACTTCTTCAAACTATAAGATCCTACCACATGATTTCAGTTAATTAAGTTGAGTGAGCTAATTTCGTCTTCCCACTAGACCAAGGAGAGTATCTCAGTCTGATGGAGAGAGAACAGGCATGGATCTAATGGATCTGAGCATCAGGGATAAGTGCTGCAGAGCTTTCTTGCTGGCACTCAGCAAGGTAACATCCAGTAAGGATCGAATCAACAAAATTAAAACACAAACACAAAAGACCAAAGAGATTCAACAAACTGAACAGCCGTTCTCCCTTTTTCTAATAGAAATTTTGACCGTTTTTCTTTTGGCTATTTCACAATGTAATTTCACAACAAGTTCTTGGATAATTTTTAGCACATCCCATTTTTCCCCTCCCACATATTTCAACAACGCCATTCTATTAGTAACCTTTTTCATTAGATAGTCAACAAATTATTTTTAATTTTTGAAATAACACTTTCATTATTTTTTTCAGGTAAATTCAGGATGAAGAGTTGCATTTTACTGTGATTACTCTGTGGCTCAAAACAAATACTTAGCCCAGGAGTCTCCTGAGCATTTTGATAACACCCGAGTGATCGTTTATTCCCTCCTTTCTTGCAGAGATCATAGCTTGTCTTTAGAAGATGTGGTATTTGAAGATATCTTAGGAGGGAACCTGGGTATATTCTGGGTAAGACTGTATACTACTGTTCACATGGTTCTAGAAAGAGAAGCTCTTGTTTGGGAAAGAGGGGGTTGGGGGAAACTGATGCACAAGGCTGCACCAAACTGTACTGCAGTTGAAAATAATATGGGAGGGAATGGTAGCAAATTCATCAGAAACTGGGGACTGTAACTAAACAAAAATTATAAAATGGACTCTGTAAAGGAAAGTGCATTCAGAAACCAGAGAGCACGATGCCATCTTGAACTGGCATCGTTCAAGAACAGCTTGAACAGCTATCACTGGCTCAAAACTAGTAGACTGTCATGCTGAGAACAGCTTCACTTAAAAAAAGATGAGTCTCACAAAAATGTGGTAATTCCAGTCACTTGAATCCATTTATAGAAGGAGAGATTTTTCTGCAAAGAAAAGAAACTTTCAAATTTTAAAGTGCCTTAAACATTTGTAGACTAACATGTGATAGAAACCAATATGCCTTCTTTTTCTACATATCCATTATAAAAAGATATTTTGATTAATGGCTTTGTTGAAGTCTCTTCAAGACTTCAGTGATTGCTAGTGTTGTTTCCCTTTTCTCAAAAAAGGTTTTATATTTATTATTTTATTTTATGAGTATGAGAGTTTAACTGTACATACATGTGTGTACTGTGTGCCTGCCTAGTGCCCATGGAGGCCATAAAAGAGCATTGGATCTGGGAACTATGCTAACAAATAGTTATAAACTGTCATCTAAGTACTTGGGACTCAGGCTCCTGTATAAGAACTAGTGCTCCTAAACACTGAGTTCTCTCTCTAGCCTCTGGCCTTTCCCTTTAAGGTAATTTCTGTACCACTACTAGACTCTTTAGTTCTACTTTTGGAATAAGTGTTCATGTGAATCAGGAACAGGAGTGTCCTAGACTAGTGGGTCAATTCATCTTTTACTGATAAGGTATGAAAAATCAGAGTACTGACACCCATCTTAAAAAGATAAAATGTCTTTCATCACAGAATGGAAGTAGTATCTAGTCATGTAAGTATCAGGAGGTCAAATCAATTAATATATACCTATGTATGTGCATATATTCCTCTATATGATACAATATATTTTCATCAGAGGATTTTATTAAGTGATTTCATATCTCTATCATTATACCCTATCTTGGTTTATTAAGATATCTACAGAGAAAACATCAAAGGAGAAGAGTGATGATAGGCCATGAATTTAAAACACATTCTGATATGATTCTCTCTTGCTCCAATATAGTAACTCACAGCATGGGTTGCTTTTCATGTTGCCCCATTGCCTGGATTCAGGTGAGGATGAGGTAGGTGGAAGGAATGGTTTCTATTTTGTATTATTCTTATTTCTTTTATTTAGAAGAAAGAAGACAAAGAGGAAGGAAGAGGAGGATAAAAAGGAGGAGAAAGAGGAGGAGGAGGACAAGGAGAATGGGGAGGAAGAGAAGGAAGAGGAGGAGGAGGAGGAGGAGGAGGAGGAAAAGGAGGAGGAGGAGAAGGAAGAAACATCAAGGAATTTAAGGAATGTGGAGGAAGACAATGAGACACCCCCCTGGGGGCCCCCCCCCCCCCCCCAACACATACACACAGTATAAACACCTGGAAGCCTCAAGATGCTGTATTTTAGCTATTTATTGAAGCCTTATATTTTAGGGACTCTCTTTCCTTAGACTAGGTATAAGATATTTAAAAACTATTAGAAAAGATTCTGTGGTATAGTGATGATGTTGCTAGATACATATTTCACAAAGATGATTTCTCACTAGGAATTAATAAAATTCTATTCTCTATCTGGGACACAGACCAGCACCTCATTTGTTTATTAACTCTAGGACAGAATGATGGGTTTATCAGAGAAAATCCTATGTTAATGTAATATCAACTGACTACATTTGCTTCATCTCATAAATTTAGTTTCGTTACAAGTAGACATGAGTTGGTGGTTCGGACGACACAGTTTTCTGTTTCTTGGGGAAAAATAACATCTGTAGCCTTCTCACAGGGCATGTAGACAAAAATGAAACTTTCAGACAATTAACAGGTAGAATTGCATGTATATTTACACACAAAATGGCTTATTTTTCATTGTAATTAGCTTGCAGAGCATCACTGGGGACTCTAAATAAATGTATGGGAATGTCTACATATAAATAACTGTTTGCACTGTAAGTAATTTGCTTCACCACTAGATACAGGCGGGGGCTAAGTGAGCCATTAATGTTGAGCATTAGTTTTGCAGACAATAGACAGAAGTCTCCAGTCGAGCAGCTGTCCTTTGTTTGCCTGCCTCGATCCTAAAGAATTAGCCTTTCTTATGTCTCATTAGTGTTTCCCCATCCCATTTCTTAACCTTGTTCTCTCATTTAACCACTGGGGAATTTTAACTGAAAGAACATAGCAAGCAAGGAAATATGTGGATCCTATCAGAGAGCTGACTCTCCTTTGGAGTTATGTTTGGCTTAAGTGCACGTCTGAGGTGCTGCACTGTTGACTCCCTCTGTAAGGCTCAGCAGAGTTAGCAATAGCTCCTTGATGACCATAGCTCTTCTAGCCATGTGTCCTTGCTTGTAGGTGACCTTGTGTTGACAATAAGTATCTATTCAACTAGAGGAAAACTAAAGCACTTTGAATACCAATGGAAATTAAAGTAGCGCTAGACCTGAGGACAGAATGTTTCATCTAATTTTTGCTTCTTTTTGCCTCGTATTTATGTCCCTCCTGCAATATTATTAAAGCCTGAAGAGATTTTGCACAGGTACAGACAACTGTACCAGTTAATCACAGGGCTACTAAATAGATGGAGGTGACTCCAGAGCAGCCTGGGGCATTTATGAGGATTCTGATTTTCTACGGATGAACAAGAGCACATTGCTGTCTGAGAGCCTTCAGGAGGGACCAAAAGGAAATATAAATAATATCACTGCTTCGATGCTGGCAATATCAAACTGATTCATGGGTAGCAGTCCCCTAAGTCCTTAGATGAACTCTGTGGAGTACATAATTTATTATATCTGTTTAAGAAATGGAGAAATTGGGGTAAACTTAAAAGAGACGGAGAGTGGTATGCGAGTTCCGGAAGCAGCAGATGAGTCATGGTCAAGATGCAGGGTGTACCAACCAACACAGAGGTGAGCATACAGACATCTTTGAATGTGATCTGTAACAGATATAGAGGTCAGAACACAAACATCTTTGAACACAGTTGGTGTCTGGAGAGGCAGCCATGGCTTAAGGCTTCTCATTCAGCTCTCACCTCTCATAACTGCACTGAGTCCTGTCTACTGAGCACAAACTAGCCGTGTGTACATCATGTACATTAATCCACTTAACACCTACAGATCCTCATACGTACAATCATTCTTTCTAATTTATAGATAATTTAGACGTGGGGATGTTTAATAATTTGTCCAACATCTAAAATAGGGTCTGACCAGCAGAAGGCTGTGGGTTACTTTGTATTTCAAGATACTGAGAGATGCCAGCAGCTATTATAGGTAAACAAATACATGGTTGTTTTCTCTCTGAGAACAAAGAAAGTCCTTCCAAAATAATGTCAGAAGGTATTGGTTTTAATTTAAAATATTCCTTATTTATGTTTCTTCCATTTCCCACTTTTCTCAGGAAACACTTGCTCATCGTAGATTCTTGGTCATGTGTTGGGTAGGCTAGTAAGGCCTAGGGGTCAGGCAAACATGTGTTAGATGGAAAATTGACATTTTTTCATGAAGATTCTGATGCTATGCAACCTTAGAAAAAAATACCAGGGTCCGAGAAGAACATCTTTCCTATTATCAAGTTGGGCAGAATTATTTACCTTGTAAAATTTGCTTCAAAAAATGGAGTGAATTCTGCAAACCATTTAGCCCAGGATTGTCACAAAGAAGAGAATAAATAAATATTTTAACCCAGCATCCCTTGAACTTACATCCTCAGCCTTGAAGTCACTTCCTTCTTTTTGCTATAAATGCCAATCTCATTTTTCCACTGAGACTCCGAGCAAGTACTTCTTCCCTTCTCACTCTTTCTAAATGCACGCTGAGTAGCTGCTGTGTACTGGGTGTGTACTTCAATAGTGGCCCCAGCCTACGTGCGTGCGTGCGTGCGTGCGTGCGTGCGTGTGTGTGTGTGTGTTCTTGCTAGGTCTCAGGCTTTGAAGATCATAAAGTAGTGTAAAATTCAACCCCACATAGTCTCTACTAGTTAATAACATTATCTAAAACCAGGAAAAAGTTTGATTCAACCAATTTTGACCCAGAACCGTTGAAATTAATTAGAAAGAAGCTGCAGTACAAGCTTTATGCAACTTAAATGGAAAAGAAATATAATTTGGGATTAAGATGGATTAAAATGGCTTATATTCTTATTTTATTCCTCATTGTTTACTAACATATTTTTGTAAGTTTCTTTCAAAATAATAGTTGTTTGGAACTAAATCTATTTGCAGCACTGCTTCCTGCATACCTATCTCTTACTGGGTGAGTAACTCATTCCCACGCTACTTTCTTCCCAGGCTTTTGTTTCCATTTTTCTTAAATCAAAACACGGTTTGTTATTAAATAATAGCTCTTAGTTTGCTTTCTAACACCATTACCAAAAGCAATTTATGGAGGAAAGGGTTTATTTGGCTCATAGATTACAGTCCATCTTCAGAGGAAGCCAAGGCATGAACTCAGCAGAGGAACTTGGAGGCTGGAACTGAAGCAGAGGCCATGGAGGACTACTGCTTACTAGCTGGCTCCTTGTGGCTTGCTCAGCCTGCTACCTTATACAACCCAGGACCACCTGCCCAAAAGTGGCACTGCCCACAGTGAGCTAGGATCACCACACCAGTCATCAGGAAAGTGCCCCACAGACCTGCCTACAGGCCAATCTGATAGGTTGCATTTTCTCATCTTAAGCTTCTTCTTCCCAAACAACCCTGGTTTGTGTCAAGTTGACAAAATCTAACCAGAACAATCTACTTTTGCATTCTCTATAGGAACAACTCAACTGCATTCTCTCCCCAGTTCTGTATCCATGCTGCAAACCAAACCTGTACAATTGTGCTATGACATCCAGCTAAGATGTTACTTTTTCTTCTTCAGTCAATGAAAATTCTAATTGCTCAAAGCTCAACCTAAAAGTTGTCTGGATGGCAAGAGACTGGGGAGCTAGAGAAAAGTGTTGGTGGTGGCAGACTGGAAGGAGTGGAGGGAGAGGAAGGTCAGGATGTA
Source organism: Rhynchomys soricoides (assembly GCA_019843965.1). Lineage (NCBI taxonomy): Eukaryota > Metazoa > Chordata > Mammalia > Rodentia > Muridae > Rhynchomys > Rhynchomys soricoides. The sequence continues at coordinate 17,198 of JADRCH010010211.1, forward strand.
TTATATGAGAGAAGAATAAATAAAAATTAAAAATACAAAAAGAATTAGCCAGGCTGTAGCAGTGTAATTACAGAGATGTCTTCACTCACAGTGTCTGTGGGGATTCCCATGCAAGCTTGCCCCCCACAGTCAATGCAGTCACTTGAGGCCTGTGAATATCAAAGGCAGGGAGACTATTTCTATCTCACCTAGAAACTAGCTCAGAAGTTTGCACTTCAAGAATACATCCCATAGGAACATGTTCAAGCACAAATTTATGCCACTCAAGCCCTGCCCAGTAGCATAGCTCATCTCTTGTTTGACACACAAGTGTAAAAATCATTTCATTGACTAAACAGTCAATCTAGTATGTTACATTATTTAATGATAAGCTGGGGACTATTTGGCAGACAAGTGACAGAATATTAATGCAGTGGTCATTGATTTTATAATAGACACCACTGTGACTAGCTATGTGAATGCATGTAAATCTACCACCCTGTAACATGGAAATAAGGCACATATCTTCATGTCACAATTAAATAGTCACCTGATTCAACATATGTCCAATTAGCACACACTAAGAAATGATGGCTCCCTCTCTATATCCCATTTTCTCAGACCTCACCAGTCCACAGTTGATCCCTTCTGCTTCTTGCTCCACACCTAGTGGAGGCAGTTGGTATCTGCTAACGTCCCACCTATAAAATCATTACTTCAGTATTTTAAGAGTGTTATGAGAGGAGTCAGTATATGATAATAATTAATTTGCACTTACAGCAAATCTCTATTTTCCTTATTACCTCCCCAGTATAAAACCATACCCGGCTTTAATCCATCATCATTCAGGAGACTGGAAACATAACATTTACTTCTTGTGAATATTAAACTTAGTGATTTAAAAGCCTCTCACCAGCTCCTCTAATATTTGATGAATAATAACAGATACCAATAAATTTTAGTTTTCATTAGAGTCTAATAAAACGTTTCTCAGGGCTGCAGTAAGTTGACAGTTGGGTAGTGTCTGGCACAATGATTTCTGTCTCTGCATAAAATGGGAGCATTTCCATAGGAATCGGGGATTTTAGCATTGTTGTGTCTTCATGTGAGGCCAAGCTGTGAATTTAAATAGTAGCATATGTCATACTTATGTGTACAGACAGTATTTCAAGTGACTAACTGTGACAATATTAGTGCTACCAATTTGAAATTTCCAACCTGCAGAGTGAGCATTTGTGACTAAGGAAAAGAAATCAACTCTGCTCCAGGAGGTAGTTAAGGCAGTTGTGTAGTTAAGATGGTGAACTCTGACCTTGCCTTCTAATCCCCTTGTCAGGGCACATTGAATAACAAGTGAAATTGGCTTTCTCTGCCTTGAGGAACATTGCATTGGCAATTCTAATGGTGACATTTGAGTACCAGGGTATATACCATGGCACATATTGTAACCATAACTAGGCAAACAGCTTCACAGAGAGAATAAATGCTGATATTGCCTCAATCTTACAGACCGTTATCATAACAACTTTCTGCTTAGTTGAGTGGCTACTGAGAAAGCCAGTGCTTGCTGGTACTGTCTGAAGGTTACACAGTGGTGTGGATTTCTAGGAAGACATGTAGAATAAACATTTTTCATGAAGTCACCAAGACACCTGAACAGGCAAGGACTACAAGAGCCACTGAAGCTGGTTATTAACTCTAATTGAAGAAGACAAAGGAACCAACGTAACAACCGTAGGTGAGAATGATGGTTGACATACACTGATCTTTATTCCTGTGATCTGGGGTCTATGACTATACTCACCTAGAATAGTGAGCCTACGGGCCCACAACTCAAGACCTTACAAAGGAGCAAAGAGTTGTCATTTATTTTTCAATGAATCCAGCATTGCTAATATAGCTCTTAAAAAGTTGCAAGCTGACAGGATTCCACATGACTCCACCAAAAAGCAGAGGGTTGGAGAGGTGGAAAGATCACCCTTTCAAATCTGCTTTGACCTTGAAAATTTAGTTCCAGCTATGACCTAGCATTCTATGAAGCAGTGTTTGGTGGAGGTTATAACAAATTACCACAAACTTGGTTGCTTGAATCACCATGAATCTATGGATTTTTAGTTCCTAAGTTCAGAAGTTGGGCCTGGGTCTTCTGAGGCTAAGCCTGAGGGCTAGACAGAACTATGTTGCTTCCTGGGAGCTCTAGAGATGAATCTGAATCTGACCCTCATCTTTCCAGCTTCTCTAGGCTGTCTATACTCTTTGGCTGTAAGGCTATACTCCTCAGCTGGCTATCTACACACCTTGGCTTTTTCTGCTCTCTTGTTCACTGCAGCCAGCAAGGATAGAGTTCTTCTCATACCATGGCATGCTAATACTCTGCTTTTACTCTTCTGTCTCTTGTTTTATTTTAAAGGTTTCTTTGACCATTAATTGGGTAGCCACACAAACCAGGATACATGCCTTATCATAGTAAGCTCTGATAACCTTGATTTTACCTGCAACCACAAAATCTCTTTAAAAGGTAATTCATTCACAGATGGGAGGTTAGGCATCTTTGGGAGGGTCGTTAACCTGTCTATCATTGAGGCCAATCCAAGAGTTACTAGAAACTTCTCTCTCAGTGTTGATGAACATGATTTAAAGAACTTGTTTGTTTAGGTATTGAACAGAGGGCAAGATCAATAACATTAAAGACATTTCAAAAAAGTCATATGGAAACCTACTAAAAACCACCTCAAGTTGTCAGTGTAGCAAAATGGTAGTTGTATGCTTTCTAGTCTGAGATCATATGAAACAAACTCAAGACAAACACACACAATAAATCTTAGCTTTTCATAAGTCGTAGGTTTCTTTCAGCTGATGAGCTGTTCAGAAACCATTAATTAACCTCTACCTCTGGACTTTCCACTTAAATGAGATGTTGATGTTATTATCTAGTAGATGTTTTGGCCTTATAAACCAGGAATCCAATAAGAAGGCATGAAAGGACATCTAACATACAAAGTTAAGAAACATTAAGACATAGAACTATGTCTTATGACATTTTATGAAATAACCTTTTAAGCCACATGTACGGAGAATTCAGTAAGTATAGGAGGATGCGTAAAAGCACACATACCAAGTAGGTATCAGTGATTGAAGGAGTAGGTTCAGCTCTGGAGCTATTTGGCTCTTACTTTCATTACTATGTTAGGAAAAAATACATTTGTGGAATACTGGCTCCCTGAAACTACCACCAGGACAACTGCAGACAGCATGATTTACTTAACAAATATATAATGCTTTTGGAAGGAACAGCCTATGAAACAACATGTGAATATATCTAGTGTTAATTGCATATTAATTTTATTAGTTATGAGACAGAGCCTTAGTATATAGACTAAGCTAGTCATCAACTAGAATCTGTTCTGCCTCAGCTCTCCAAGTACTGGGATTTTTATCATGCCTTATCTTTTATCATTCTGATGTCTTATAAAAGAAGTCTCTTATTTCCAAAATCCAAAATCTAGTATACAATGGGATATCTTGTTATTCCTGAGAGACATGAACAAACATAAGTAAGAACCACAAGGTCAAACACATCTCTACTTCTATACTAGATATGAAAACAGTTTTCCATTCTCCCTGGGTTCCTACACAAGAAACTATAAGAAGAACTCAGAAAGGACACAGCTGCTAACAGCTGCTTGCTTTGCTCTTCATCTTCTTAACAGAACTTCCCTAATTACTTCTGAGTCTGGAGGTTTCTATGAGGCTGGTGTAGCAGAGAAGCCAGACACCAATTCACATGAGTGTCTTCACTGTACAAGACTGGGGCTGTCAAAAAGTAACCACAAGTGATAACAGTCCTTTAAGAAATTAAGGTGCTGATCCTCATCAGCCAACAATATCTACCTTGTCTATACTACTGATTATCCATCTGAAAACAAACAGCCCCTTCCATCCTGACCTCAGGCATTCATTAATAACCAGAGTGATAATATAATTGTCTTTGTTCTGCTACATCAACACGGGCCGTTTTCCCTGAACCAAGTTGCTAAGTAAGAAACACTTCTTGGATACACTGTCCTTTTCAGAAGATTTATTTCAATTCAGTTGTGTAAATAGTTCCTGAATTCTGTGTGTTCAGCACAGCTCTGGGAAGAATAGAAGAAACAAATGTTGTAGACATAATTCTTGTCTACTGAGAGCTTGCAATGTCATTGGTAAGAGGAGACATGAACATGGCATTTTTATCTCTGTCCAACAAAGGACATGGTGTCATCAGCCTTTGCAGATTTCCTCACATTTCTTATAAACAAGGCATCTGGCTGAAAGCACAGTTATAAAACTCTTGATCCTACACAGAATTGTATCCATACCCCAGCCCTGCCTGCCCGAGTCCAAACTGGGAAAGCACACATCTAAATGATGAAAACACTATATAGTCTTTGTCATTTGTGGACCCTACGTCTGTATCTTTAGATGTGCATATATAGCTAAAGCAACCACAGAAGCCAGGAAGGTGAAATGGACTGGAATGGGGGTTGGGAGAAAACTCTAGAGAAGGGGCTAATAGGACACAGGTACTATGGGGATAGAAAAGGGAAAAGCAGACAAGATTTACCTGGGGAGGGGGAAGGGGATTAACGCAGAAGAAGAGTGAGGAAGGAGTGATTAAAAAAAAGGATGTTTGACAGAGCTGTATGGAACATATTATGACATATTTACTTAAAAAACATATAGTATATATAAGTGTATATGTCCACATACATATGGTATAAATTATGTAAATAAATAAGTAGATGAATAAATAAATTAACAAATAAATAAGTCACATATATATAAACACACACATACCACATGGAGTAATAATGTGCAAGACCACAGACTAACAAAAACCCTTGTGCCAGGCATGGGAAACCTTCCTTTGAGTCATTGGTCAGAAGGTTTAAGAACTCGAAAACCAACCTAGACCATTGCCATTGCCCCTGGTTTTTCTGCAAGGACTTGACAGCATGGACCTATTGCTGAAGACACATACACTTCCAACACAGAATTTAGCAGAATCAAGCTGGAAATGACCTGTAAGCCCCATCCTCGGGACTGGCTCTCATAGTATCTGAAGGTGCTACACACACTGCCAAGAGAGAAAAGCAGTCATTATTTCTCTCCAGCTGTATAGCAACAAACCACAACAATGTCCAGATTAGCAAGACATATCTAATGGTGTTATAATGTCACTTTTATTTGGGGAGTAACCAATAGATGTCTATTTGGACTTACGTTCTGCTCAATAGGAGGAAATCCATGCCTGGTACTGCAAACCTACAACTGACCCATGGCTAGAGGGGTTCCAAGCCCTAGAGAAGAGGTCACACACTTTACAAAAAAACTCACCACTTGCCATTTTCCTAAATTGATATGACTTAGAACTATATTATAAGTACACATCTTTCTACCCACATAGAAGAATAGCTCTCACCCCTGTCAAAGCCACATCTTTTGGCAATTACTTGGAAAGCTATTACATAAGACCATGACTGGTCAAAATGCAGAGAATAAGTGACTATGGTATTCCCCATCCCTAATGACACATCTATAAGGCAACCACACCCTAAGGCTAAGAGATAATCACAGAAGAGGGGACAGGAAGATAGTAAGAACTTGAGTATGTACCAGAAGATTCTTCTAGGCATGACAGAAAAACTGAAACTACCAAATCTCAACAATGTAGTTGCATAAGCAAGAACTACATAACTATAACCAATTGACACGCCAATATAGATGGGTGAGATTTTACAAGTCTCAACCCCTACCTAGATCAAGAACTAAAGGCCATCAGTGGCTGCTGAGAGAGGGAAAATCAGTTTTCTTCAGTGATGAAACTCCTGATAGGCTATCAAATCTATAATGGCCAGTCCTAATCAGTAGGTGTGTGGGTGTGTGTGCGCACGCACATATGTAACATATAACAATAATAATTAAAGAAGAAAATAAGTAATATATTTAAGCAGAGTTGGGGAGTACGCAGGAGAACTTAGGAAAAATGTAGCAGTGGAAATAATGTAAATTTAATACTCATGTATGAAATCACCCCAAATTAAAAATTATTAACCAAAAAAATAGTTTTGGTCTATGAAGATAACACAGTCAATAAAGTGCTTGCCACAGAAGACATCAGTTTGGTCCCAGAATGGATTTTTTTTTTTTTAAAGCCAGTTATAGTGATGTGTACTTATAAAGCTAGATAGAGCTGGTGAGGCAGACCCAGGTAATCTTGGGGGATGGCTGGCTGACCAGCCAATCTACAAGGTACTGAGAGAACCTGACTTTTAAAAAAAGCAAAGGTGAGGGTGGTGACTTAGAAATGACAGCTGAAACTGCCCTCTGGTGTCCACCTACATGAAACACACACACACACACACACACACACAAACATTCACACACACTCATACATCTGTACACACGCACTCATATACAGCTACAAGCATTAAATGATTCTACAGATTAACGCAATCAGCATAGAACCAACACACATAGAAACATGCATGATTTCATATTTACTTTTATAAATTGTATTTATATTGGAATTGGATGAAACAAGGTGTTTAAGAAGCTTGGCTCAGTGTTGAGTGCACTGTTTAATGCTCACTGGCAGCAGCTCTCGATTCTGAAATGATCTAGCTCTTTGCCTGCTTTTCAGCAGTAGAGGTCATTGAGAATATGTTTCCCTCCTGTTACGGTCAGAACCCATCATACATTGTGATGGATGCAAAGCCTGAAGCTCATCCGGATATAGTCACAGTCACCTTTATGGCAAGTTTAATTCTATAGATGGGAAGTTAAGGCTCAGAAACACTGCTCTGCCTGGGGTAAGGGAGAGTCCTGAAAATGTAAGCATCTCCAGGCAAGTGATCCTCCACTCAACAGCTTGAATTTCTTCTTTGGAATTTCTACCCCATGCTTCTGGCCTCCATCTTTCCCAAGGAATGGATTCAAAATGGAGTTCTCCCACAGAATTCTCAGTGTTGTCTAATAAAATAACCACAGCCACTGCCATGTGTGGCTCTCGCTATTAGCACTTGAAATGTGAGGAGCATAACTCAAGAGCTGAACTTTAATTTTATTCTATTTCAAGTAAAAGTAAGTGGCCACATGTAGCTTGTGGATAACAGTGTGGATAGAAGCCCCATGGTATTCCTCAGGCACAATCATCTAGCTTTGCTCTACGCTGCAAGGGATGAGATGCTCACCGTGCAACAACAGGTCCATTTCCCTGCTTTCTGTCTCCAACTAAAGGAAAATTCATCATGATATTGAGCCAATATTTTTTCCTAGCTCCTATTTAACTTGGTCTGAAATTTTTCCCTATATAAAGCATGTTTAATTGGTTTCACAAAACAGTATGTATTAATGTCAATGTCATATCTAATACCATGTGTAAATGTTGGCTATTACAAAGCACTCTGGGTTCTGGGATTTCATGAGACTACAGTGGGTATTCAGCACACAGGGGTGAAGACGGTTTCAAGGTGGTGAACAAACTCATCATTGAATGCTAGCTGGCACTCACTGTGTGTGAAGCCTTCCTTGATACCTTCCAATAGCTCTTCTCATCTACCCACCAGAATGGCTCTACGGGTCCAGTGCCACTGACCAGCCCAATGCTATGAAAAGGAGGCTAAGGTAAGTATGCACACATCTTCGTGCATGCTGAAATCGATGAAGCTCAAGTTTGACACTACTGAGTTTGAATTCAAAGCTTGTGCACTTAACCATGCTGCAGATACAGAACAGCACTATACTGACAGAGACCTTGGGGCCTAGCATTCCTATCCTCAGGAAGCAGAAGAGCAGAGAACATTATAGCACTGCCTCCCAGGACCCTCATGATTCCCACAGAATCCTGGCCTGGTGGTGAAAAGCCAGTTTTCAAATGACCAGAAGTACCCAGAACTGAGAAAGATGTCCTTTTTTTTGTTTTGTTTTGTTTTGTTTTTCGAGACAGGTTTTCTCTGTGTAGCCCTGGCTGTCCTGGAACTCCCTCTGTAGACCAGGCTCGCTTCGAACTCAGAAATCCGCCTGTCTTTGCCTCCTAAGTGCTGGGATTAAAGGCATGCACCACCACTGCCCGGCTGGATATTCTTGGCACACATTTCAAACTGAAATGAAATGGTAGCTAGGAAGCTCTCAGAAATGAGGATGGTGGATTATTTATTTAAATGAGTGCATGTACACATGTTTGTGCATGTAGATGTAAATGTGAGAATGCATGCTCTAAAGTAGGTCTTTCTGATTACATAGCAAGCAGTTTACCAAGTGAGACATCTCCCCAGCCCTTGAAGGAATCTTTACTTCTTCCATTTTCTTCTTCCCTATTTGCCTTTTGACAGACTGCCTTTGAGCACAGTAACGGTCCCATTGCCCTTTGCCTGTGTTATAATAGGAGGTGGACAGGAGGATAATGACTATCAATGTGTCCCATTGTCTGGGAGGCAATAGACAGTAGAGGAGGTTCTTGCAAAGTGAAGTGTCCATACCACATGTAAAGGCTCAATAGTGAGTCGTTACATAGGAAAATAGGATTCTTGCCGTGCAATTACCCAAGTTTCCAAGAGAAATTTGAAATGGATGCATTTTATGTGAAATGTTCTACTTTTGAAATACTGAAAACTAATTTGATTTTAAAAAGAAGCATGACCTTGTACTAAAGCATATAAGGATATACAATTGAGTCTTAGAATGAAAAAGGAAACTTCAGTTTTTCTTTTAAACAAAAGTTAAAGATGAGGCAGGCTATGGGTGAAATCTCAGATGAGTCTCATGTAGTTCACAGTCTGTGGCATGTACAATTTGATCAAGACAAGGTACCATATCTAATGGTAAGAAAGTTGAAGCCGAGAGATCACTGATACATTGAAGATATAAATCAGTTGCCTAATTTGCTCTAAAACCCCCATTTGTTATAGTACAGGTTGGGCTGGTAGCTCCTGAAATGGTAATATACTTCCTCTGTTCCTTCCACACTGGAATAAAGCAAGCCTCAGTGATTTCAGTTGTGAAGTTCATGACTGGGATAGAACATGATTGTTGTTCATGAAGACCCTTCTGCTTCTACCTTCCCACTGTCCTTCCTTCCCTCCTCTCTGCCTCATACTTGGTATTTCTCTTTCCATTTTGGAATATCAAGAGTTTCCTCCCCTTCCTACTTTGTGGCATGGAAAGCCAGACTATGCATTGGCTGTGAATATAAAACAATGCACTCAGCCACAAGCAGCCTCAGATCCACCTGCTCTGTTCAGCATCAACAGCTTTTCAAACTAACAAGTAAGAATCATTGCTAAAGTGTTCAGGCCACAGAAGTCACATGACCTGCTCACAGCTGCACATACAAGATAAAACCCTCTAAATGACTAGCAGGACTTACCTGTCTTAATGTAAGAAACAGACAAGAAGTCTATTTTCACAATCTAACTTCCAGGGACAGTGAGGACCAAAGAAAGAAGAGCACTAGACAAGATATAAACATCTAATGCCAATGACTCTGGCTTTGTCATCCATGTGGTGGGTAAACTGAGGCAGGCAGCTGTTGGGGGAGGTTCAGTGCTTAAAGCTGCTGACCAGAGTAGATCTAGATACCTACAGGGCCTACTACCAAAGGCTACCAGCGATAAGGGAAGTTAGTCAGCAGACTTTTTTTTTTTTCCTGAGGGAACAAAGCTTAATTTACTGGGGCTGGCACTCTCTACAGCCACCAGAAAAATTATGAACTCTTTTACCTCTCTGGGGCCAGCAAGAATGAGAAGGAAAGAGAGAAAATTCACACATACACACAAACACACACACACATACACACATACTGGATGAAACAAAAGTCAGAGTCCAATAACTTCATACACACAAATATACATGCATACATACATACACACATATATACATTTATATAGAGCTACAGACAGACATATATATATATATTCACTCAAAGAATGGTTAGAGCAATGCTCCAACAAGCAGGCTCTAAGCATTCCACATATACACACATAAATACACATAACAGGTGGATGGAAGGAACAATATCCCAACCCCTGTTCACACAAACTTTACACATACACACATATTTGATGGATAGGAGAGACAATGTTCCAGCCACAGCACACCACACCACAGCACACCACACCACACCCCACTTTATTCTTTCTTCAATAGCTTATCTATCCCGGCAAAATCTTTCAAGAAGTATATAATTACAATATAATTACATTTTAGTTTTCTTCTAGTAGATAATTATGAAAAAAGAAAACAATGTGCTTTTTAATATCATTACAAGATATAACATTATGTAGTACAGGTAAAGAAAACAAATTATTCCCCAAAACTCACATAGATTCATAACCAAGCAACTTGTTATAGACTAACAAAGTGTAAGTAAGCAAGGTAGTTTTCTCCTACTAGCAGGAAGCAATTTGCTGTTACAAAGAAAGAAGTAATTATTTTATTATATATCTTTAAAGGTAATCTTGTACCAGTAGAAAAACATCTCAACCTAGCTTCACTAACAATTTTAGTTTTCTAAATGTTTTCTAAGTGTGGTAGTCGTTGACAATCTACATCTCTTAAATTCTTCTCTAGGGTGGGGATAGAATCATTAATCTGTTCCAAGAGCAATGCCTGAAAGAGATCTAGCAATAGTACTGTGAATGCCAGAGATGCTGTCCAGTGAGGGACTGGAAGCTCCTTGGAGTTCTCACATAGTTCTTAGATTAAGAGGGATGTGAGGGCAGCAAGCAGAGCAGACCTCCAGAACAGCATGAAGTCCTCAGGACACACAGTCTTCAGGGTCATGCCACACTGAGGCCCACCCATGTGGCTGTGGTAACCCATGGGCTGCATTTCATGAGTTCTAAAGCCATCTGTTGTTCCTCCTACATGGTCCTCAGCAATCTAATTTATCCTAAGATGCAAAGAAGTCTAATATCTGGGTAAGCTTCATATGGCAGGAGAGATACCAGAGTGAAAAGCCAGAGTCTATGGAGGAGTAAAATAGTGCCTGAGAAAAAGGAAGATGTGTGTGGAATGCCCCTTCTCTCCTAGTGGGAATGGTTTAAGGGCAAACTGGTGAGTAACCCCTTCTGTGGAAAGGCACAGCTTGAGGAAGTCCAAGGAACATTTTTCAAGCTAGACGATTTGCTATTGGGAAAGAAGTAGGCATAGAAATCTCCAGGATGCTACATGCACTCTGAAAGTTGTCCTAACAAGAAGAGGTAGTAAGAGGGTCTGGGAAGATGACTCAGCAAAGTGCTTAGCTTATAAGCTTGAGGACTCAAGTTCTATCCCCAGGACCCACATGAAAGGCCAGACATGGGATCAAGTACTTTTGTGATCCTGCCACTGGGGAGGCAGTCAGGAAGACCCCTGCTGTAGCCAGACTAGCCTATTTGGAGAGCCTGGTCAGTGAGACCCTGTAACATAAAACAAGGTAAAGAGTTATGAAGGACAGCATCAAGGTTGACCTCTGGTCCCTACATCCATACATGTACCTGTACAAGTGTGCCCACATGAACACACACATGGTCTTTTCCTTTGGTTTGTCATTTCTCTAAACATTTATAGCACATTACCAAGAAAACAATACAAGCTGGAACTCAAAGCCATCTCTCAGAAGCCTATATTTTATCCATGTACCTTCTATGCATTTATGTTACACAAATGCCAACAGTCTCTTTTTCTTATGAATCTGTCTTTTGTGATGGAGTCCATTCCAATCTCAAACCCAGGTTTGCAGGAAAGGCTTTATAATAGATGGAATCAATTTGATGGAGTCAGCATCACGTTGATGTGGATTTTCCCATGTTTAGTTGATCACAATAATCAGCCTGGTGCTCCCTTTGGCAGCACATATATGAAAATTAGAACGACACAGAGAAGACTAGCATGGCCACTGTGTAAAAATGACATAATAATCATCCTGATTATCATTCAGCCTGAAAAATTTAGGTCTGGGGCAGAGATGCTGACCTTCTAGCAGGAATCCAGGTGGCTCTTGTAATTAATCATTTTGGGTCCCCTTGCTTTTTGAGCTGATGTTTTGATGTTGGTTGCTCCCTAGATCTGTCCCCTCCCCCGCTGCCCAAGACCTGGTTTCCACCATAGATTTGGATTTCATTGTTTTGGATATGAACTGAGCACCAGGAATTTAAAGAGCTCCTTGGAGAGTTTCTGTGCATGGCCAGGTTGAGAAGCTATGCCCACCTTAAAAGACTCTCAGTGAGCAGCAAGCAGTGAGCAGAGAGCAGAGAGCAGAAAACAGCAGTTTTCTCCCACCCCACTAAGAACACAGGCAACAGACATGTAATTGTTCATAGAATTTCCAAGTACAAGTTCAGGTACAAGTAGCCTTGATGGTTTTTAAGATGGGAAGATTTTAGGGGGGAGCAGAGTAATAGAGTACCCAATATGAAAGAAGAAGGGCAGATATGGGAGGGGGGAACCAGCAAGTTGGGTGTGGGAGTGCAGTGGGGGAAGGAGAATGAACAAGAAAAACGACGTGTATGTTTCAAAATATGATAATGAAACCCATGACCTACTATGCTAATGTAAGAACAGTGAAAGGGAAGGAAGGAAGGAAGGAAGGATGGATGGATGGATGGAAGGGAGAAAAGAAGGATGGAAGGAAGGAGGGAGAGAGGAAAGCAGGGAGGGAGGGAGGGACAGAAGGAGGGAAGGAAGGAAGGACTGCCTTCATTACTAGTAAGTCAAGCAGACAGGGTTGGGAGTTTGGAGGGTTACTGGGGGACAGTGGCAAACTGTTCTGCTTTTACTTTAGTATGCTGAGACCAGAGTAAGAGGAAAGTCTAAGGCTGTACAGTTCTTATTAGACAGAGCTGGAGCTCACTGCCAGAGACGGGCAGACTCCAATCCCTGCTAACTTCATCTTGAATAGATATTCTTCAATTTAATTGACTGTGTCCTGAAGATGTATCCTTATGCTTTTCTGTTTAGAAGGAATTTAAAGTATGTCTCCTGAATGAAAAATGGAATACTGCACTTGCTTCATATGGGCAGTTCTGCAAGTATTATAATGAGTAGGAAATACTCTGGAATCTTTTTAAAATGCCAGGTCCTAGAGGACTGACTCAGCAAATCTGGGTGTTGGACAGGATTAGAGTTGATAATCCCAGATCTAATCTGGTCATAAGGTGAAGACTTTTCTGATCACCCTCAAAATTCCAGGGATCAGACTGAGAAGGACCTGAGCTGTCATTTGATCTCTGTCACTGGTGTAAGATACAGTATGTATGTATGTATGTATGTATGTATGTATGTATATCTTTGTATATGCATGTATATATGAGTTTAAGTTAGCATACAAAGCAATGAGTTTTATTATGGGATTTTTATACATTCACATCTTTGACTTTGTTCTCATTCTTTCTCCTGTGGCCTCCTGAAGTCAGAGTCATCGAGACAACCCTTCAGACGGCAGGTAAACATTATTAATAAGTGCAGACTGGGTTGGGACAATGGCAAACTGTTCAGCTCATGAACAAGAACTGTGGAGAACTGTGTCAGGGCTATTACTATGATATAGAAATGGGGACCCAAAGGTACTAATCCTCATCTCTTCCTGTCCCATTCCTCATTCACAGAAGCAAAAGTAAGGATCTGCATCAGGTTTCTCCAGTCTATGCCTTGAGGGCCTAATTCACCCAGTCACCTGTGTCTCCAAATAAAGTTTTATTGAAACACTTGCAATTAACACATTTCCAATGACCTTTGTCACCCTACATTGATGCAGTCAAGTATTGTGAGGCCCTAAGAAACAAAAATGGCTGATGAGTCAGACCCGGGGAATTTCCAGATAACCAGAGGCCCAAAAATAACCGCTGAGAAAGCCCAGTCAAGGACAATGTGTCCGAGGCTTTCTGAGATAACTAGCAGGAACCTCTCTTTATCAAGGACAGCCTGGAACCACAAGTGGGTGTTAACTAAGGGGCGGCTACACCCAACATCACTCCGCCAGCGGCCTCCAATCATGTAAAAGGTCAATGCTAGTCACCAATGAGAGGCAACCGACGCATGCTGTTGCCAAGGTCTGCATCAAAAATTGTATAAAAAGTGTGAGCTTTGAAAATTCGGGGTAGCCTCTGTCCCGTTTACAGGACGACCCCAGTGCGTTGGAATTAATTAATAAACCTCTTGCTAATTGCATCGATCTCAGTCTCTGTGTCTTTGTGAGGGGGGCCGGCCGTTGTGACCTTCGGGTCCAACTGTATCAGTGCCAGGCTTATGGTCCTTTAATTTTAAACTATTTAGTATGTGGACTTTTACAAGTAAAATTACTGGTCCTATGAAGGTATTTTTGTATAAAATTTTAAAATTTAAAATATTCATAAATTCAAAAGACCACATGGCCATGTGAAACACATATGCTAAGAACTTAGCAGTTGCCTCATATATATGGACAAGACACAACTCTACAGGGTAAAGTATACACATGACATTCATTTCAACTGTACCTTTTCTTTGGAGAAAATGTCCCAAAGAATGAACATTTGATTACTAAGCTATCTGGTAAAAACACTTTAATAGTTACAAATCATTTTTCTTACAGATATGTAAGAAGAAAGTAGGAACAGATGACTCTGGATTAAGACAGTAAACAGGGATTTAAAATTTTCAAACAGAAAAGAAAACTTCAAAGAGATTCAGTCTAGATAAAAGAGCCCGTAGGAGGATCCTCCTCAATTTTTATGATGCTCTTAGAAAAACAGAAAAATTGCCCCAAAACATACAGATAATTCAGAAAGAGTTTTCAGAAAGAAAAAACCAGCAGGTCCCTACAGAAGATAAGTACAGGAAGCAGATTGCCATCAGCCTTTTTAATAAGGTGTTGACATAAGGAATCTGGTTTGTCTTAGAATCAAAGCCTTCAGAGCACGCATCCATCGCATTTTAAAATCAGCCAAAGTCCTCCCAGTTGCTTTTGCCCCAACTGTTAATTTTAGGAGCCCTTGATCTTTCCTCTGCAGCCTTCCAACCACACTGGTTCTCGTGAAAGAATGTGATCCCCGTGGCTGTAGAGGGATTGTAGTAATTCATTCTCACAGTTCATGTTGAGTTTTAAAAATTGCTTTCAGAGGTGTGAGGGAATAGAGGAGACAAGGAGGAAAACGAGGGTT
>JADRCH010010212.1:0-32344 GCA_019843965.1 Rhynchomys soricoides
TATATGTATATATGTATATATGTATATATGTATATATGTATATATGTATGTATGTATGTATGTATATATGTATATATGTATATATGTATATATATACATATAGATGATAGAGATAGAGATGATATAGAGATAGAGATAATAGAGATAGAGATAGAGATAGATACAGAGATAGATAAATAGATAGAGATATATTATGAAATACTACATAGCTCCCCCAAAGCAAAGTCCTTAAGTCTGAAACAAGTTGACTATAACTAGAAATCATTATGTTGTATGAAGTAAGCCAGGCATAAGAAGAAAAGATCTGCATAATCTTGCCCATGGAGTATAAAACAGGGGTCTTGTCTCTTCCATTTGAAGAAAAGAAAATCAACCCAATAACTGGATCTAATAGAAGGTTAGAGTAGAAATAGTGTTTCCTAGAGACGGGAGAGAATAAGGAGAAGGGACACATGGGGAACATTGATCAATGCATCCTTAGTCATAGTAAGAAAAGTTATAATAATACTTTCTGCTATTCTGTTAACATTAGGAAGACTGCAGAAAACAGTCACCTACTGTCCCATATCATAGGGCTCCAAGAAAGGGTCTCTATCACAAAGTGACATATGAGGAGACAGAGGTGTTTAATCTGAGTTAAACATTATTATCTAGTGTAACACTGCCTGCTCTTGTAGAGGACCCAGGTTCAGTTCCCAGTAACTGAACGTGGAGATATGACAACAACTGATTATAATTTTAGTTCAAGAACATCCAGTGCCCTGTGGCCTCCATATTCAGAAGGCATGCAAGTGGCACTTGTGTAGACATTCAAGCAAAAAAAAAAAAAACAAAAAAAACTCATACACATACAGTACAAATAAAATTTAGATATCTTTGAAAACAGAGAGGCTTTCTATAATTTTTTAAAAAATTTAATGTAATTTCTTTTTTACTTATTCAGTTTACATGCTGTTCACTGCCCCTACCTGGTCACCACCCCCTGCTACAATCCTTCCCCCATACCCCCTTCTGCTCTGAGCAGGTACTCTCCTGGTTATCCCCCCACCTTGGCACTTTGAGGTGCTTCCTCTCCCACTGAGACCAGACAAGGCTGTCCAGCTAGAAGAACATATCTAAGTACAGGCAGCAGCTTCTGGGACAGTCCCCATTCCAGTTGTTCTTTTTATTAGATAGTGGGAGGAGGCAACAAGGGAGGGTCAGGAGTAGCAGGGGTTGGGGAGAGACAAGGTAAAGGAGAGACACTAGAATACCCTGAGTTTGAAATGTCATAATGATATCTAACATCTTATATTCACATTTTTAAAAAAAACAAACCTTTGAAAATTTAAACTTGAAAATAATTAATTAGTTAAGGAAGAAAATAATAGAGAATAAGTGAATGCGAATTATGTATTTTATAATAATACACCGGTTTGTAACATGAATATAGGTCAATAAAAATTGTATTTTGTGAGGGCCGGAGAGATGGCTCAGTGGTTAAAAGTACAGCTGTCCAGAGAATCCAGTTTCAATTCCCAGCACATACACAACAGCTTATGACCGTCTGCAACTACAGTTCCAGGGGAGCCAATGCCCTCTTCCGGTCTCAGAAGGCACTGAATACATGTGGTATGTAGACACATGCAAGCAAAACATCCATCCACATTTAAAAACTTGTCCTTTTTCATTAAATAAGCAGAGTTCTGGGTTTTGTCAGTAGTACAACAACCTACTTTGTTCCAAAGACCACTCTATGTTTTCAAAGACTTTGCTGATGGACGGTACCAGGAAAGCATGCCTGTGCAGTGATGTGCTTTGTAAATTAGCCTATCTCTTGTTCAACATGGTGGGTACTTGACAGGACTTTTCAAGCTCATGGATTGTTTTTTATTAAATAAAATGTATTTTTTTAAAATCAGTCTGTCTTTGTTGAGACTAAAATTTTTAATCATTTTATATCATCTTCAGTCAGTAACTCATTTTTTATCTTGACTAAATCACTACTGAACATAAAGCTTTGTAAACATTTTGGCAGGCATTACTGAAAGAGCCACTTAAAGGTACCACTCTTGAATCTGAGAATACATACACTATAATACTTATGCGAAGTCTCAAATTATGCTATGTTGGGGTTTATTTTTAATTAAATTTACTTTTAACTTAGTGCATGAAAAACAAATATTGAACATATTGATGGCATCCTGTGCTATTTTAATACATGTGTTTTGGTCGTTACACTGTATAATGTTTAAATCAGGTTAAACACATCTGTCTCCTCACACCACACATGGACCACTCCTTTATGCTGAAGGCCCTCACCACCCTTTCTTAGAGCCTTTAGAAATGGGGTAGTGTATCACGGTCATCTGAGGTTTTCCGCTGTTAATAATACACCAGGATTTCTTGTTGTTTTCTTTCTATAACTTAGCATGATCAATCAACCCTTCCCCAGCCACCCTTCCTCTGTGTTCTCTCCAGCCACAATTTCTATTACTTTTAATTTAAAGGTATTTAATGTATGAGGTAGCCCATATTTAGGATGAGAAAAAGTCACACAGGAAGTTCAGCTAAAGGGGTCCTGTGATCATTAACTTCCACATCAGAAAAAGCCTTCCCCAAACCACCAATAAACAGTGACCATTGCCAGTTTCCAATCTAAACATCTCTTAACATGGCCAAACAAAATCAACCCACTCTTGCAAAGAGAAAAAGTGTTTGGTGAATCTACGACACTAAAGGCCACCACAGGCTGCTCCCTCTCTCTTTCATCCTGTTAGTTGTTGACTAATGTTTAGAAATGGACCTTTTTCTACAACTGCATTCTTTAAAAAAAAAAAAAAGATGAGGTGGCCAGAAACTCATTAAATAAAAAACAGGATGTCTTCATTAAGAGTGCCTTGGACTAGTGGAGTGGTCAATTTCAGAGTTTTGGAATATGGGCCTGATGAGGAATGAAGGGACTTGGCACACTGGAGATGCAGCTGGGGAAGTTTTAGTAAATGGTGGAGATTTTCTGGGGATAGCATATAAACAGAATGAGGACGCTGAAACCAAAGAGCATTCTAGGGAATAGGACAGGCTGAGCAGGAGACTAATAGAGATAAATGTTCAGCATGACATATCAGAGGAAAGCCAGGGAAGACAGAAAAGAGAAGTGATTTACACTGATGTTTCCCAGAACCTGAGAAGCATTATTGGATGGTGATTTCAGAACAAAGCCTCGGTGGGATGCGCTTACGAAAATTGCTCGTGTGGTTTCAGGTTTCATTAGGGGGAAGTTTATTACCTGAAGCAAACACAGCTGATGAGCAAAGCCATTTTTCTCTAAGTCCATCCTATCTTAAAAACAATATATATAAAGTTTATCTAGCGATTCCAATGTATGTGTCCTCAAGCTCCACAAAGAATCACCATTTTTCTGCATGCCTTGACAGCTAGGTTTTTTATCTTCCATTTTGAAACATGAACTTTGAAGATGAATTTTTCATTTTTTTTCTAAAAATAATGTATTGAAAAATTGAATGTAAATTCCATAGGATGTTTGTTTAAGGACCAGTGGCTGCCATTCATTTATAAAGCAACAAAACTTCCTTTGAGGAAATGAGGTAGGTTAACTGAATTGGGGAATAAATGTTAACGGCATCAGTGTTTTGGGACTAAGTGAGAACTTCTTTGTCTTCTATCTTTTTTGTCCTCAGCTCCTACCTCAGTAAAAGCTGAGGTTTAAACATATTGTAAATCCTAATCAAGATGTTTCATTGAGAGCATCTCCACGGTAAAATGGTATAAATTAACATGTACTAAAGTTGCCTAAGCTGGTGCTAGTTAATATAAAAATCGTAAAAAGGGATAGAAACGCTTCAATGGATACAATGCTTCTTGTGCAAGATTGAGGACTTGAGTGCAGATACCCACTTGAACTCATAAGCTAGGCACAGAGCGCTATTCTACAATCAGAGGCTCTATGACAAGAGGGGGAGCAGAGACAGGAGAACGCCTGGATGCTTCATGGATCAGATAGCCTAATGCCTGTTATACACACAATGGGATAAGAGATCCTATGTTGATCAAGGTAGCAGGAAAGGATCAACATGCAAGGTTGTCCTCTACCCTCCACATGGTGCCATAGCACATGAACATGCTCACAAGAGGGAGGGATGGAGGGAGGGAGGGAGGGAGAGAAGGAGAGAGAGAGGGAGAGGTTACAAAATAAATAGTATAAAATAGGCCATATAAAGATTATATTTTAATCAATAACCCTAAAGGATACCTTTTATTTGTGCATTCCAAGTGATCACTGTACTTTCCACAGGTTTTCTAGTGTTTCAAAACAGTCCCCCTTGCAAATTCAGCTGCCATTAACCATCCTGAGTCTAGCATATTGGAAATGGGAGGAGACCTAATGACCTCTGGAAGTGTGGGTTTCTTGTGGCCTGAACTTCTGGTTCTGCTTTAGCTGTCAACAAAGAGCTTCCAGAAGTGTGGCCTTGTGATTAATTCCCCTCCCCTAGGACTTTAGGACTTTACTGTTTAAAAAAAAAATGACAACAGTGTTAATGACAAGAAAAGAAGACTGAGGCAGAGAGTGTACAGTGTACAGTGGTTTTATAAAGAAAATCTCCAGCTTATTAGCAACTAGATGTAGAGCAAGCACATGCATTTCCATATCAAAACAATATACACAGAAGAGAATGATCTGTCGTTATAAACTGAAGAATCTCACAAATTGATCTCATGGGAATGTTTTCCTAGGACCTGAATCTTATGCACACATTTCAAAAATGAATCAAAGGGAAATGGCACTATCCTGCATAAAATTAGCCATAGGCAGGCAAAGTTCTGAAATCACACATTTTAACAGACTCTATACCTCATAGCTACTAAGAAGACATCCAGAAGGCCGACAAAAAAGCAAACCACAGTCTACAGGGCTAATTCATCAGCTACACAACTGGTATTCCAGAGGTAACTCTGTTGGTGAGGTTGGAGTTTCTACTACAGGGTGCCCATCAACATGGAAGCAAGTAGCAAAGCATTTCTGAAGCCAGGCTAAGTCTCAACACAGAATGCTAGGCCAGACTGTATACACAGCACCCCACATGAGTCCTCACTGCAGGTAAAATGGAACTGAAGGTGGGCTTGCTAGCTTATGTGCTCCTTATACTATCAATATTACAGGGTTATGGCAAAATAAATCAGTAGACTGTAGCAACCCACCCAGTTACTACATCATCAAAGTAGAGCTGGCGACATGGTCAGGAATATAGGTTTTGATTCTTAATAAAGTTCTTGGAGATCAGAGTCTGTCAGTTCAGCTATTACTTTTTACTTTGGAGCATTTACAGAATAATTCTTACACCTTTGCATCCTCATAGGCAAACAAAAAAGACTCCTTCTTACTACAGACAAAAGTCAGTCTTTAGGTTGTAAGGACTCAGGTGTACTGCTTTGCTTACACTGAAAACCACAACCTTGTCTCAGAAAGATCAGATAGTAAGTAAATGTGTGAAGCTTGGGGGAGGGGGGCAGCTTGTGACCTATCACGACTATACACTCTACTTTGGTGGAGCACAAAAGCAGTCACAGAGAAGTAAGTAATGAGTGGCCTTGTCTCACTAAAACTCTGTACATAGAAGAGCCACATGCTGCTCAGCCTGTAATTTATAATGGTTTATAGATTGCCTAGCAATATTATTATACTATGTTCAATTTCAAGCATTACATAGCTGGGCATAATTATAGGCACACACCTATAATGCCAGAACTTTGGAAGTAGAAACAGCTGGATCTTGTGTTCTAGGCCATTCTTGACTCCACAGAGAATTTAAGGCCAGTCCAAACTAGAGAACCTACCTGTCTGGATGAGGGTAAGAATAAGAATGAGAAGAAATGATATATCAAAAATAAATCTAAGCACAGCAAATTGTTTGCAACATCCCCCAAACTTCATGAAGTGCTTTATGTATATTTGTTTATCAAGCTTGGGCTGGGAATATAGCTCAAGTGACTGAGTACTTGCTTAGCACACACAAGGCCCTAGGATCGGTTCCCACACTAATAAAGATTGGAGCTCTACACCTATAGTAGAAGCAGGTGTATCAGAGGTTTAAAGTTATCCTCGACTACACAGTGAAGTTCAAAATCATGCTACATGAGACTGTGTCCCAAAAGATTAAAACAAATACTCAAACTAAAATGTATTCATTGTCTGTCACTTTCAAGGTAGAAATGGATTCTATTCCTGTTTTATAAATGTCATTTCAAGTAATTTATACAATGCTACACAGTTACTGACCTTGTGCATAGCGTGTAACATTACTAAGAATCTTTCAAAATAACAATCAAGATTCTCTCTGTGTGTGTATGTGTGTGGTCACAATAGCCTTCATGCTTATGTTACTTTACTTAATCCCAAATCCCCAAAGAGTGGCTTCTATTACTATCTCCATTTGGTAGGTGGACGAGCTCCAGGCTGAAAGACATTAACTTTCTCACCTCAGGTCATATAGAAAATTATAGAGCAAGGACAGAATCCCAAAATATTAGATTCCAAGGTCTAAATGTCGAGGTCTTTAAACTCTGCAGCAAGATGTCCCTTTCAGCTCAGAAATATCATATAATTGATAGAGACTTGATTGGGCCTCAAGGGCTCAAGTCCTGATTGTTTCTGAGACCTTTGGAGATGGGCTGACATAGCAAACACTGTGTCTAAGTCAGAAGACAAACAAAAGACAAAGGTTGGAGCTCAGCAAAAAGTCAAAGGGAAAAGATCATTTCCCTGATGCTTCTAATCTCCTTCCCACCCCGCCTGAGCAGCTCATGGGAAGCTTTCCAAGGTGCTAACCTCCGCATAGGGCCTGATCATATGGACCTGGGTAGGAGATAAGCAGAAGTTTCCTTAGGCTGCTGCCTGTTAGGATCAACTGGGGTACAAGGGTGGGCATAAATCCCAAAAATTATAAAAAAAATAAATAAAAGGGTAATGTCTTCAACCTTGGCTGCCCACTTGAGTCACCTATATATATATGTGAAGTAGTTAGCAGAAAGCCTGACACAGAAGCTCTTTTACGGTTTTTAACTGGAAGTGTTAGGAACGGTGATGCAGATTTTGTATCCATATCAGTGAACTGAGTTTAATAGAGCAAAATGGTCCTTGGCACTCCTTGGGAATCACGGGTAAGTAAATTTGCCATTGACTCTCCCCAGACCTGAGAGATGGTTTGGTACAATTCTATACAGAAGGCATTGATCATGACTTCTTAAGGTTAGGCATGATGTCTGACTCCATTCCATTTGCTTGTGCTCTGTAACTTCCATGGAATAAAGATACCAGTAAGTCTTGAACTGACTCTAAGTCTGTGTTGTAAAGGTATAAGTCTCACTTTAATTGGTGATTTTTAGTGGGATGGTCTGATGCTGCGTGTATTCAAATGCTAAATTCTGTACCCCAAGATCCAAGATCAGCAGATCCTCAAGTATACCAGCTTTTGCTGTATAAACCTTACCTGCCACCCCAGTTATCCATGATGGTTAGTAAATATGTCTACAGTCTGTAGTAGGTGGTGCTTCAGTCTCCAGGCTTAGAGTCTAAGGCAGGGACCACAGGGGGTGGGGGGAGAAAGAGAGACAGAGACAGAGAGACAGAGAGAAAGAGGAGGAAGGAGGAAGCCACAATGAGGTAGGTGGATCATGAGTGTTTGGCCATGAAGGCCAGTTGATTGAGTAGGAGTGGCCCAAGCAGAATATGGCAAGTGATATATCAGGGTTATTGACAGGGAAGTAAATAAAATAGCACAGAGGGTTGATATCTGCCTAGCTCTAGTGCTTTAAGGATTATTATGAATATAAAGGTTTTGTGTCTTTTATTTGGGAACTAAATGATCTAAGGTGGGGTAGAAACCCCTGAATAATATTTCCCACAACAGTGATCAAAGCCCACAACTTTAATTAGCTGTATTTGAATCAAGAAAGACTTTGAAATTAACAGCAAATTAATGGAAATCCCCTATATATACAGACATAAAGTTGACAGAGTAGGATGCACAGGTCGTGGTAGGAGCAAAGGGAGTGCTTGCCTCTGAAGATGACAGCTGTTTAGCAAACAGAGGAAGAGGAATGAGGTGTGTTTATATTTGAGAGGATTAGAATACACGTGGGAACACTAAAAAAATAAGTACAGTCTGGTGGGATCAAGTCAAAGAGCATCTGCTTATATAAAGGCTGGGTCCTGAAAAGATGGGCCAGATATGCTCATCCCAGTTACATACCGTTATCTTGAAATGTGATTTCCCTTGGAAGGCTATTGATGACACTGCCAGAAAAGAATGGAGGCTAGTGATGACATTTTCCCTTTACTCTCACAATGAAGGATGATTTGTGTGGACAGTGAAATATACTATATTGAAAGTCATGTGATCCATACTGAATGCAGAGAGACAGCTAGCCTGAGATCTCCCAGATAACAGCAAAAGACTGGGTTGGAGTTCCTAGCAGGAACAGGGCCATTTTTCTCACATGAGAGCACAAGTAATTCCATTAGAATACAAGAAAGTAAGCTGAGTCCATCAATACAAAAATCATATAACAAGAAGAAGCTTAACACAATGTAGTGATTTTTAGAAAGAGCAGGAAGGAGTGGTTATGGCATGTAGAATGGTGACAAGTCACTTTATGTACCAAAGCCTATGGATTCAAGAGTACCTAAAGAGCAATGCTTTCTAATAAATGTTAAAGCATTACACTTTTATAATAGGAGAACTTGTACCTTGAATTTTCTATATTTGGATTCACACAGTAGGGGATTTCTTTTCTTTTATCTTTTCTTTTCTTTCTTTCTTTTTTTTTTTTTTTTTTTTTTTGTCACATGGGTAACAACATGGAGCAACTGAATTTGGCTGAAGTACTCCTGACCCATTGTTCTTTACCTCTCTTCTTTGTGGAGATGGTCATTTCATACTCCTCTATCTTTATTACCATCACACAAGCAAATCTGTCCATAAAGTAGGATTCCTGCCTTCCAGCCTCAATGGTCTGCCCAGGACTGGCCAATTGGCCCAAACTAGAGGGAAATGTTTAATTCCCTGTTCTGGTGGTCTCTTGAGTAAAGGGATAAAACTGCAGGAGTGAACAGCTATTTTGACATGAGGGCTGAGGTACAGAGAAGGTATTGGCATCTCTCATGCCGAGTCTCCAGTTCTTGGGGAATACTGTATTTTCTTATAATAAATTTCATCCTTACATTTTTATTCTTGCTCAAGTGGGTCTCCACTTCTGCCAAATAAGAGCCTGAACTAATACAGAAATGGGAGTGAGCTATTTGCAGAATCTATCCACTTTTACTCCTGAACAAGAGTCCTAACAAAATGAATGTTTGCTAGGCAGAATGACCCAAGTATTCAGTTTGAATACTGATAAGCATTTTCCACACACTGCAGTTAGATATAAAAAAATCTGGTCTTAAATTAAGATTGGCATATCTGGGCTTCCAGATGGTGACTTACATCTTGAAGTAAAATGAAATGACTTCTGTCTCTTATGGTCGTTCTGACATCACCATTTATTCCAGAGCCAGAGTATACTGTTAGCCGCTGCATAAAACCATCTCAAAAAGAACTTCTGTCAGGAGTTTTAGTAGGGTTAGGGGGACAAATCCAACTTGGGGACAGAGTATTATAAAAGAGTAGGATTTGGAACAAAGAATTTGGGTATACTTCTTCTTTTTCTTTCAATAGCTTGAGTCACTGCTGATATTATTTGGATGAAGATAAACAAATGTCCACAACAGTCTTATTTTTTTTTCCTGCAAGTGCATTTTCAGTTTCAAACATTTTAAGACCAAATAGTACAAGGTTATATATATTCTTCAGAGATTCTCAGCAATTTGGCCAGGCCATAAATATATCAACAATGTAATACTATCCTTGTCACATTGCATGTACATGTGTGGTATACATTTGTGTGCAGATGTGCACACAGGTACAGAGGCCTAAGTTAATTTTGAGTGTCTTCCCATATCATTTTCCACTTCATCTTTTAAGACTCACTGAAGCACTTTCCCCACTGAGCCATCTTTGTAACCTAATGCACGTAATATTTAGAAAGCAAAGGCATGGTACATAACTTCTCTGATTACTGGGAACACCTTAAGTAACTCAGATATTCATCTATACTTGTAATAAAGGTGGAGGATGCATTTATGTCTTAGACCAGAGTTCTCAAACTCTTTGTGCTTCAAGTTTTTCCATAGACATAGGTCAGTCAAAATCTAATTGCATATAAGAAACTAGTATTTTAGTTTCTTGAAAAATATTAGAAGTTTCTCCGCATGGGGCCATCATGCACTCAGAGGAACAACTAACTAGTTGATGATAACAGTCATTAGTGACCACATTCTGATTAAAACCAGCTGTTGTGGCTTGCCCTGGTGCTGTTTGTATTCTGATGTTAATTCTGCTTCCTCCGAAGGGGCTGCCCAGACAAGGAGTGGATCACATACTCAAGTGATTTCATGTGAACCTTCTCCCCATTTTAACTGGTTAAATAAAGGTTAGAGCCTGTGATCAGGCAATGGAAGGGAAAGGTGGGGATGGAGGTTTTAGAGAGTGGGGGAAGAGAGGAAAGGAGAAAAAGAAGACAGAGAAAGAGGAGGTAGAAGGAAGATGGAGCAGAACTATCTGGACCGGAGCCGCAAGTAGCAAGGGATCTCATAGCTGGGGAATAGAGTAGTGTAGTGGGAAATCTGCCCAGTCTAGGCATGCAGCTCTTTACTATTGTAACTGACTTGTGCATTTTTTCATGGGCTTATTGGGGTTGGAGATTTCTTCAACATATCCTCTCCAGCTTATAGTCTCTGTTACTCTATCCTTGTCTCCAATTTGGCCATCTTAATTATTTTTAATTTTATAAATTCCTTGTTCATTTGAAGTTGTAACCCCTGGCTTAGGTGATCTCAAGCATGTTAACTTAATAAACTCCACAAAAGTAGTACTTCAGACCACAATAAACAAACAGAAGCTCAGTGATATAACAGTGGACCTATGCTGATTGAGACATGGCTGCTAGGGAGAGGAAATAAACAAGCAAACAAACATAACCAAACAAAAGAACAATAAAACAAACACAACCAAACAATAGAGCAACCAACCAACCAAGCAAACAAACACATACCCACACTTAAAAGATGCTCTAATCATAAAACATGGCTTCTGACGTATGTTCTTCTTGCTAATTCTAGGTTATTTTGATAATTAAATTTTACAATTAAGAAGAATCTGAAAGTGGGGGAAAAAAGGAAGCAATGTTTAGGACGATTATATTCCAAATCACTTCTTCAAACTATAAGATCCTACCACATGATTTCAGTTAATTAAGTTGAGTGAGCTAATTTCGTCTTCCCACTAGACCAAGGAGAGTATCTCAGTCTGATGGAGAGAGAACAGGCATGGATCTAATGGATCTGAGCATCAGGGATAAGTGCTGCAGAGCTTTCTTGCTGGCACTCAGCAAGGTAACATCCAGTAAGGATCGAATCAACAAAATTAAAACACAAACACAAAAGACCAAAGAGATTCAACAAACTGAACAGCCGTTCTCCCTTTTTCTAATAGAAATTTTGACCGTTTTTCTTTTGGCTATTTCACAATGTAATTTCACAACAAGTTCTTGGATAATTTTTAGCACATCCCATTTTTCCCCTCCCACATATTTCAACAACGCCATTCTATTAGTAACCTTTTTCATTAGATAGTCAACAAATTATTTTTAATTTTTGAAATAACACTTTCATTATTTTTTTCAGGTAAATTCAGGATGAAGAGTTGCATTTTACTGTGATTACTCTGTGGCTCAAAACAAATACTTAGCCCAGGAGTCTCCTGAGCATTTTGATAACACCCGAGTGATCGTTTATTCCCTCCTTTCTTGCAGAGATCATAGCTTGTCTTTAGAAGATGTGGTATTTGAAGATATCTTAGGAGGGAACCTGGGTATATTCTGGGTAAGACTGTATACTACTGTTCACATGGTTCTAGAAAGAGAAGCTCTTGTTTGGGAAAGAGGGGGTTGGGGGAAACTGATGCACAAGGCTGCACCAAACTGTACTGCAGTTGAAAATAATATGGGAGGGAATGGTAGCAAATTCATCAGAAACTGGGGACTGTAACTAAACAAAAATTATAAAATGGACTCTGTAAAGGAAAGTGCATTCAGAAACCAGAGAGCACGATGCCATCTTGAACTGGCATCGTTCAAGAACAGCTTGAACAGCTATCACTGGCTCAAAACTAGTAGACTGTCATGCTGAGAACAGCTTCACTTAAAAAAAGATGAGTCTCACAAAAATGTGGTAATTCCAGTCACTTGAATCCATTTATAGAAGGAGAGATTTTTCTGCAAAGAAAAGAAACTTTCAAATTTTAAAGTGCCTTAAACATTTGTAGACTAACATGTGATAGAAACCAATATGCCTTCTTTTTCTACATATCCATTATAAAAAGATATTTTGATTAATGGCTTTGTTGAAGTCTCTTCAAGACTTCAGTGATTGCTAGTGTTGTTTCCCTTTTCTCAAAAAAGGTTTTATATTTATTATTTTATTTTATGAGTATGAGAGTTTAACTGTACATACATGTGTGTACTGTGTGCCTGCCTAGTGCCCATGGAGGCCATAAAAGAGCATTGGATCTGGGAACTATGCTAACAAATAGTTATAAACTGTCATCTAAGTACTTGGGACTCAGGCTCCTGTATAAGAACTAGTGCTCCTAAACACTGAGTTCTCTCTCTAGCCTCTGGCCTTTCCCTTTAAGGTAATTTCTGTACCACTACTAGACTCTTTAGTTCTACTTTTGGAATAAGTGTTCATGTGAATCAGGAACAGGAGTGTCCTAGACTAGTGGGTCAATTCATCTTTTACTGATAAGGTATGAAAAATCAGAGTACTGACACCCATCTTAAAAAGATAAAATGTCTTTCATCACAGAATGGAAGTAGTATCTAGTCATGTAAGTATCAGGAGGTCAAATCAATTAATATATACCTATGTATGTGCATATATTCCTCTATATGATACAATATATTTTCATCAGAGGATTTTATTAAGTGATTTCATATCTCTATCATTATACCCTATCTTGGTTTATTAAGATATCTACAGAGAAAACATCAAAGGAGAAGAGTGATGATAGGCCATGAATTTAAAACACATTCTGATATGATTCTCTCTTGCTCCAATATAGTAACTCACAGCATGGGTTGCTTTTCATGTTGCCCCATTGCCTGGATTCAGGTGAGGATGAGGTAGGTGGAAGGAATGGTTTCTATTTTGTATTATTCTTATTTCTTTTATTTAGAAGAAAGAAGACAAAGAGGAAGGAAGAGGAGGATAAAAAGGAGGAGAAAGAGGAGGAGGAGGACAAGGAGAATGGGGAGGAAGAGAAGGAAGAGGAGGAGGATGAGGAGGAGGAGGAGGAGAAGGAGGAGGAGGAGAAGGAAGAAACATCAAGGAATTTAAGGAATGTGGAGGAAGACAATGAGACAGCCTCCTGAGGACACCCCCCCCCCCAACACATACACACAGTATAAACACCTGGAAGCCTCAAGATGCTGTATTTTAGCTATTTATTGAAGCCTTATATTTTAGGGACTCTCTTTCCTTAGACTAGGTATAAGATATTTAAAAACTATTAGAAAAGATTCTGTGGTATAGTGATGATGTTGCTAGATACATATTTCACAAAGATGATTTCTCACTAGGAATTAATAAAATTCTATTCTCTATCTGGGACACAGACCAGCACCTCATTTGTTTATTAACTCTAGGACAGAATGATGGGTTTATCAGAGAAAATCCTATGTTAATGTAATATCAACTGACTACATTTGCTTCATCTCATAAATTTAGTTTCGTTACAAGTAGACATGAGTTGGTGGTTCGGACGACACAGTTTTCTGTTTCTTGGGGAAAAATAACATCTGTAGCCTTCTCACAGGGCATGTAGACAAAAATGAAACTTTCAGACAATTAACAGGTAGAATTGCATGTATATTTACACACAAAATGGCTTATTTTTCATTGTAATTAGCTTGCAGAGCATCACTGGGGACTCTAAATAAATGTATGGGAATGTCTCCATATAAATAACTGTTTGCACTGTAAGTAATTTGCTTCACCACTAGATACAGGCGGGGGCTAAGTGAGCCATTAATGTTGAGCATTAGTTTTGCAGACAATAGACAGAAGTCTCCAGTCGAGCAGCTGTCCTTTGTTTGCCTGCCTCGATCCTAAAGAATTAGCCTTTCTTATGTCTCATTAGTGTTTCCCCATCCCATTTCTTAACCTTGTTCTCTCATTTAACCACTGGGGAATTTTAACTGAAAGAACATAGCAAGCAAGGAAATATGTGGATCCTATCAGAGAGCTGACTCTCCTTTGGAGTTATGTTTGGCTTAAGTGCACGTCTGAGGTGCTGCACTGTTGACTCCCTCTGTAAGGCTCAGCAGAGTTAGCAATAGCTCCTTGATGACCATAGCTCTTCTAGCCATGTGTCCTTGCTTGTAGGTGACCTTGTGTTGACAATAAGTATCTATTCAACTAGAGGAAAACTAAAGCACTTTGAATACCAATGGAAATTAAAGTAGCGCTAGACCTGAGGACAGAATGTTTCTTCATCTAATTTTTGCTTCTTTTTGCCTCGTATTTATGTCCCTCCTGCAATATTATTAAAGCCTGAAGAGATTTTGCACAGGTACAGACAACTGTACCAGTTAATCACAGGGCTACTAAATAGATGGAGGTGACTCCAGAGCAGCCTGGGGCATTTATGAGGATTCTGATTTTCTACGGATGAACAAGAGCACATTGCTGTCTGAGAGCCTTCAGGAGGGACCAAAAGGAAATATAAATAATATCACTGCTTCGATGCTGGCAATATCAAACTGATTCATGGGTAGCAGTCCCCTAAGTCCTTAGATGAACTCTGTGGAGTACATAATTTATTATATCTGTTTAAGAAATGGAGAAATTGGGGTAAACTTAAAAGAGACGGAGAGTGGTATGCGAGTTCCGGAAGCAGCAGATGAGTCATGGTCAAGATGCAGGGTGTACCAACCAACACAGAGGTGAGCATACAGACATCTTTGAATGTGATCTGTAACAGATATAGAGGTCAGAACACAAACATCTTTGAACACAGTTGGTGTCTGGAGAGGCAGCCATGGCTTAAGGCTTCTCATTCAGCTCTCACCTCTCATAACTGCACTGAGTCCTGTCTACTGAGCACAAACTAGCCGTGTGTACATCATGTACATTAATCCACTTAACACCTACAGATCCTCATAGTACAATCATTCTTTCTAATTTATAGATAATTTAGACGTGGGGATGTTTAATAATTTGTCCAACATCTAAAATAGGGTCTGACCAGCAGAAGGCTGTGGGTTACTTTGTATTTCAAGATACTGAGAGATGCCAGCAGCTATTATAGGTAAACAAATACATGGTTGTTTTCTCTCTGAGAACAAAGAAAGTCCTTCCAAAATAATGTCAGAAGGTATTGGTTTTAATTTAAAATATTCCTTATTTATGTTTCTTCCATTTCCCACTTTTCTCAGGAAACACTTGCTCAGCGTAGATTCTTGGTCATGTGTTGGGTAGGCTAGTAAGGCCTAGGGGTCAGGCAAACATGTGTTAGATGGAAAATTGACATTTTTTCATGAAGATTCTGATGCTATGCAACCTTAGAAAAAAATACCAGGGTCCGAGAAGAACATCTTTCCTATTATCAAGTTGGGCAGAATTATTTACCTTGTAAAATTTGCTTCAAAAAATGGAGTGAATTCTGCAAACCATTTAGCCCAGGATTGTCACAAAGAAGAGAATAAATAAATATTTTAACCCAGCATCCCTTGAACTTACATCCTCAGCCTTGAAGTCACTTCCTTCTTTTTGCTATAAATGCCAATCTCATTTTTCCACTGAGACTCCGAGCAAGTACTTCTTCCCTTCTCACTCTTTCTAAATGCACGCTGAGTAGCTGCTGTGTACTGGGTGTGTACTTCAATAGTGGCCCCAGCCTACGTGCGTGCGTGCGTGCGTGCGTGCGTGCGTGTGTGTGTGTGTGTGTGTTCTTGCTAGGTCTCAGGCTTTGAAGATCATAAAGTAGTGTAAAATTCAACCCCACATAGTCTCTACTAGTTAATAACATTATCTAAAACCAGGAAAAAGTTTGATTCAACCAATTTTGACCCAGAACCGTTGAAATTAATTAGAAAGAAGCTGCAGTACAAGCTTTATGCAACTTAAATGGAAAAGAAATATAATTTGGGATTAAGATGGATTAAAATGGCTTATATTCTTATTTTATTCCTCATTGTTTACTAACATATTTTTGTAAGTTTCTTTCAAAATAATAGTTGTTTGGAACTAAATCTATTTGCAGCACTGCTTCCTGCATACCTATCTCTTACTGGGTGAGTAACTCATTCCCACGCTACTTTCTTCCCAGGCTTTTGTTTCCATTTTTCTTAAATCAAAACACGGTTTGTTATTAAATAATAGCTCTTAGTTTGCTTTCTAACACCATTACCAAAAGCAATTTATGGAGGAAAGGGTTTATTTGGCTCATAGATTACAGTCCATCTTCAGAGGAAGCCAAGGCATGAACTCAGCGGAGGAACTTGGAGGCTGGAACTGAAGCAGAGGCCATGGAGGACTACTGCTTACTAGCTGGCTCCTTGTGGCTTGCTCAGCCTGCTACCTTATACAACCCAGGACCACCTGCCCAAAGGTGGCACTGCCCACAGTGAGCTAGGATCACCACACCAGTCATCAGGAAAGTGCCCCACAGACCTGCCTACAGGCCAATCTGATAGGTTGCATTTTCTCATCTTAAGCTTCTTCTTCCCAAACAACCCTGGTTTGTGTCAAGTTGACAAAATCTAACCAGAACAATCTACTTTTGCATTCTCTATAGGAACAACTCAACTGCATTCTCTCCCCAGTTCTGTATCCATGCTGCAAACCAAACCTGTACAATTGTGCTATGACATCCAGCTAAGATGTTACTTTTTCTTCTTCAGTCAATGAAAATTCTAATTGCTCAAAGCTCAACCTAAAAGTTGTCTGGATGGCAAGAGACTGGGGAGCTAGAGAAAAGTGTTGGTGGTGGCAGACTGGAAGGAGTGGAGGGAGAGGAAGGTCAGGATGTATTATATGAGAGAAGAATAAATAAAAATTAAAAATACAAAAAGAATTAGCCAGGCTGTAGCAGTGTAATTACAGAGATGTCTTCACTCACAGTGTCTGTGGGGATTCCCATGCAAGCTTGCCCCCCACAGTCAATGCAGTCACTTGAGGCCTGTGAATATCAAAGGCAGGGAGACTATTTCTATCTCACCTAGAAACTAGCTCAGAAGTTTGCACTTCAAGAATACATCCCATAGGAACATGTTCAAGCACAAATTTATGCCACTCAAGCCCTGCCCAGTAGCATAGCTCATCTCTTGTTTGACACACAAGTGTAAAAATCATTTCATTGACTAAACAGTCAATCTAGTATGTTACATTATTTAATGATAAGCTGGGGACTATTTGGCAGACAAGTGACAGAATATTAATGCAGTGGTCATTGATTTTATAATAGATACCACTGTGACTAGCTATGTGAATGCATGTAAATCTACCACCCTGTAACATGGAAATAAGGCACATATCTTCATGTCACAATTAAATAGTCACCTGATTCAACATATGTCCAATTAGCACACACTAAGAAATGATGGCTCCCTCTCTATATCCCATTTTCTCAGACCTCACCAGTCCACAGTTGATCCCTTCTGCTTCTTGCTCCACACCTAGTGGAGGCAGTTGGTATCTGCTAACGTCCCACCTATAAAATCATTACTTCAGTATTTTAAGAGTGTTATGAGAGGAGTCAGTATATGATAATAATTAATTTGCACTTACAGCAAATCTCTATTTTCCTTATTACCTCCCCAGTATAAAACCATACCCGGCTTTAATCCATCATCATTCAGGAGACTGGAAACATAACATTTACTTCTTGTGAATATTAAACTTAGTGATTTAAAAGCCTCTCACCAGCTCCTCTAATATTTGATGAATAATAACAGATACCAATAAATTTTAGTTTTCATTAGAGTCTAATAAAACGTTTCTCAGGGCTGCAGTAAGTTGACAGTTGGGTAGTGTCTGGCACAATGATTTCTGTCTCTGCATAAAATGGGAGCATTTCCATAGGAATCGGGGATTTTAGCATTGTTGTGTCTTCATGTGAGGCCAAGCTGTGAATTTAAATAGTAGCATATGTCATACTTATGTGTACAGACAGTATTTCAAGTGACTAACTGTGACAATATTAGTGCTACCAATTTGAAATTTCCAACCTGCAGAGTGAGCATTTGTGACTAAGGAAAAGAAATCAACTCTGCTCCAGGAGGTAGTTAAGGCAGTTGTGTAGTTAAGATGGTGAACTCTGACCTTGCCTTCTAATCCCCTTGTCAGGGCACATTGAATAACAAGTGAAATTGGCTTTCTCTGCCTTGAGGAACATTGCATTGGCAATTCTAATGGTGACATTTGAGTACCAGGGTATATACCATGGCACATATTGTAACCATAACTAGGCAAACAGCTTCACAGAGAGAATAAATGCTGATATTGCCTCAATCTTACAGACTGTTATCATAACAACTTTCTACTTAGTTGAGTGGCTACTGAGAAAGCCAGTGCTTGCTGGTACTGTCTGAAGGTTACACAGTGGTGTGGATTTCTAGGAAGACATGTAGAATAAACATTTTTCATGAAGTCACCAAGACACCTGAACAGGCAAGGACTACAAGAGCCACTGAAGCTGGTTATTAACTCTAATTGAAGAAGACAAAGGAACCAACGTAACAACCGTAGGTGAGAATGATGGTTGACATACACTGATCTTTATTCCTGTGATCTGGGGTCTATGACTATACTCACCTAGAATAGTGAGCCTACGGGCCCACAACTCAAGACCTTACAAAGGAGCAAAGAGTTGTCATTTATTTTTCAATGAATCCAGCATTGCTAATATAGCTCTTAAAAAGTTGCAAGCTGACAGGATTCCACATGACTCCACCAAAAAGCAGAGGGTTGGAGAGGTGGAAAGATCACCCTTTCAAATCTGCTTTGACCTTGAAAATTTAGTTCCAGCTATGACCTAGCATTCTATGAAGCAGTGTTTGGTGGAGGTTATAACAAATTACCACAAACTTGGTTGCTTGAATCACCATGAATCTATGGATTTTTAGTTCCTAAGTTCAGAAGTTGGGCCTGGGTCTTCTGAGGCTAAGCCTGAGGGCTAGACAGAACTATGTTGCTTCCTGGGAGCTCTAGAGATGAATCTGAATCTGACCCTCATCTTTCCAGCTTCTCTAGGCTGTCTATACTCTTTGGCTGTAAGGCTATACTCCTCAGCTGGCTATCTACACACCTTGGCTTTTTCTGCTCTCTTGTTCACTGCAGCCAGCAAGGATAGAGTTCTTCTCATACCATGGCATGCTAATACTCTGCTTTTACTCTTCTGTCTCTTGTTTTATTTTAAAGGTTTCTTTGACCATTACTTGGGTAGCCACACAAACCAGGATACATGCCTTATCATAGTAAGCTCTGATAACCTTGATTTTACCTGCAACCACAAAATCTCTTTAAAAGGTAATTCATTCACAGATGGGAGGTTAGGCATCTTTGGGAGGGTCGTTAACCTGTCTATCACTGAGGCCAATCCAAGAGTTACTAGAAACTTTTCTCTCAGTGTTGATGAACATGATTTAAAGAACTTGTTTGTTTAGGTATCGAACAGAGGGCAAGATCAATAACATTAAAGACATTTCAAAAAAGTCATATGGAAACCTACTAAAAACCACCTCAAGTTGTCAGTGTAGCAAAATGGTAGTTGTATGCTTTCTAGTCTGAGATCATATGAAACAAACTCAAGACAAACACACACAATAAATCTTAGCTTTTCATAAGTCGTAGGTTTCTTTCAGCTGATGAGCTGTTCAGAAACCATTAATTAACCTCTACCTCTGGACTTTCCACTTAAATGAGATGTTGATGTTATTATCTAGTAGATGTCTTGGCCTTATAAACCAGGAATCCAATAAGAAGGCATGAAAGGACATCTAACATACAAAGTTAAGAAACATTAAGACATAGAACTATGTCTTATGACATTTTATGAAATAACCTTTTAAGCCACATGTACGGAGAATTCAGTAAGTATAGGAGGATGCGTAAAAGCACACATACCAAGTAGGTATCAGTGATTGAAGGAGTAGGTTCAGCTCTGGAGCTATTTGGCTCTTACTTTCATTACTATGTTAGGAAAAAATACATTTGTGGAATACTGGCTCCCTGAAACTACCACCAGGACAACTGCAGACAGCATGATTTACTTAACAAATATATAATGCTTTTGGAAGGAACAGCCTATGAAACAACATGTGAATATATCTAGTGTTAATTGCATATTAATTTTATTAGTTATGAGACAGAGCCTTAGTATATAGACTAAGCTAGTCATCAACTAGAATCTGTTCTGCCTCAGCTCTCCAAGTACTGGGATTTTTATCATGCCTTATCTTTTATCATTCTGATGTCTTATAAAAGAAGTCTCTTATTTCCAAAATCCAAAATCTAGTATACAATGGGATATCTTGTTATTCCTGAGAGACATGAACAAACATAAGTAAGAACCACAAGGTCAAACACATCTCTACTTCTATACTAGATATGAAAACAGTTTTCCATTCTCCCTGGGTTCCTACACAAGAAACTATAAGAAGAACTCAGAAAGGACACAGCTGCTAACAGCTGCTTGCTTTGCTCTTCATCTTCTTAACAGAACTTCCCTAATTACTTCTGAGTCTGGAGGTTTCTATGAGGCTGGTGTAGCAGAGAAGCCAGACACCAATTCACATGAGTGTCTTCACTGTACAAGACTGGGGCTGTCAAAAAGTAACCACAAGTGATAACAGTCCTTTAAGAAATTAAATGACAAAATAAAACCAAAAGAATGGTGCTGATCCTCATCAGCCAACAATATCTACCTTGTCTATACTACTGATTATCCATCTGAAAACAAACAGCCCCTTCCATCCTGACCTCAGGCATTCATTAATAACCAGAGTGATAATATAATTGTCTTTGTTCTGCTACATCAACACGGGTCGTTTTCCCTGAACCAAGTTGCTAAGTAAGAAACACTTCTTGGATACACTGTCCTTTTCAGAAGATTTATTTCCATTCAGTTGTGTAAATAGTTCCTGAATTCTGTGTGTTCAGCACAGCTCTGGGAAGAATAGAAGAAACAAATGTTGTAGACATAATTCTTGTCTACTGAGAGCTTGCAATGTCATTGGTAAGAGGAGACATGAACATGGCATTTTTATCTCTGTCCAACAAAGGACATGGTGTCATCAGCCTTTGCAGATTTCCTCACATTTCTTATAAACAAGGCATCTGGCTGAAAGCACAGTTATAAAACTCTTGATCCTACACAGAATTGTTTCCATACCCCAGCCCTGCCTGCCCGAGTCCAAACTGGGAAAGCACACATCTAAATGATGAAAACACTATATAGTCTTTGTCATTTGTGGACCCTACGTCTGTATCTTTAGATGTGCATATATAGCTAAAGCAACCACAGAAGCCAGGAAGGTGAAATGGACTGGAATGGGGGTTGGGAGAAAACTCTAGAGAAGGGGCTAATAGGACACAGGTACTATGGGGATAGAAAAGGGAAAATCAGACAAGATTTACCTGGGGAGGGGGAAGGGGATTAACGCAGAAGAAGAGTGAGGAAGGAGTGATTTAAAAAAAGGATGTTTGACAGAGCTGTATGGAACATATTATGACATATTTACTTAAAAAACATATAGTATATATAAGTGTATATGTCCACATACATATGGTATAAATTATGTAAATAAATAAGTAGATGAATAAATAAATTAACAAATAAATAAGTCACATATATATAAACACACACATACCACATGGAGTAATAATGTGCAAGACCACAGACTAACAAAAACCCTTGTGCCAGGCATGGGAAACCTTCCTTTGAGTCATTGGTCAGAAGGTTTAAGAACTCCAAAACCAACCTAGACCATTGCCATTGCCCCTGGTTTTTCTGCAAGGACTTGACAGCATGGACCTATTGCTGAAGACACATACACTTCCAACACAGAATTTAGCAGAATCAAGCTGGAAATGACCTGTAAGCCCCATCCTCGGGACTGGCTCTCATAGTATCTGAAGGTGCTACACACACTGCCAAGAGAGAAAAGCAATCATTATTTCTCTCCAGCTGTATAGCAACAAACCACAACAATGTCCAGATTAGCAAGACATATCTAATGGTGTTATAATGTCACTTTTATTTGGGGAGTAACCAATAGATGTCTATTTGGACTTACGTTCTGCTCAATAGGAGGAAATCCATGCCTGGTACTGCAAACCTACAACTGACCCATGGCTAGACGGGTTCCAAGCCCTAGAGAAGAGGTCACACACTTTACAAAAAAACTCACCACTTGCCATTTTCCTAAATTGATATGACTTAGAACTATATTATAAGTACACATCTTTCTACCCACATAGAAGAATAGCTCTCACCCCTGTCAAAGCCACATCTTTTGGCAATTACTTGGAAAGCTATTACATAAGACCATGACTGGTCAAAATGCAGAGAATAAGTGACTATGGTATTCCCCATCCCCAATGACACATCTATAAGGCAACCACACCCTAAGGCTAAGAGATAATCACAGAAGAGGGGACAGGAAGATAGTAAGAACTTGAGTATGTACCAGAAGATTCTTCTAGACATGACAGAAAAACTGAAACTACCAAATCTCAACAATGTAGTTGCATAAGCAAGAACTACATAACTATAACCAATTGACACGCCAATATAGATGGGTGAGATTTTACAAGTCTCAACCCCTACCTAGATCAAGAACTAAAGGCCATCAGTGGCTGCTGAGAGAGGGAAAATCAGTTTTCTTCAGTGATGAAACTCCTGATAGGCTATCAAATCTATAATGGCCAGTCCTAATCAGTAGGTGTATGGGTGTGTGTGCGCACGCACATATGTAACATATAACAATAATAATTAAAGAAGAAAATAAGTAATATATTTAAGCAGAGTTGGGGAGTACGCAGGAGAACTTAGGAAAAATGTAGCAGTGGAAATAATGTAAATTTAATACTCATGTATGAAATCACCCCAAATTAAAAATTATTAACCAAAAAAATAGTTTTGGTCTATGAAGATAACACAGTCAATAAAGTGCTTGCCACAGAAGACATCAGTTTGGTCCCAGAATGGATTTTTTTTTTTTTTAAAGCCAGTTATAGTGATGTGTACTTATAAAGCTAGATAGCGCTGGTGAGGCAGACCCAGGTAATCTTGGGGGATGGCTGGCTGACCAGCCAATCTACAAGGTACTGAGAGAACCTGACTTTTAAAAAAAGCAAAGGTGAGGGTGGTGACTTAGAAATGACAGCTGAAACTGCCCTCTGGTGTCCACCTACATGAAACACACACACACACACACACACACACACAAACATTCACACACACTCATACATCTGTACACATGCACTCATATACAGCTACAAGCATTAAATGATTCTACAGATTAACGCAATCAGCATAGAACCAACACACATAGAAACATGCATGATTTCATATTTACTTTTATAAATTGTATTTATATTGGAATTGGATGAAACAAGGTGTTTAAGAAGCTTGGCTCAGTGTTGAGTGCACTGTTTAATGCTCACTGGCAGCAGCTCTCGATTCTGAAATGATCTAGCTCTTTGCCTGCTTTTCAGCAGTAGAGGTCATTGAGAATATGTTTCCCTCCTGTTACGGTCAGAACCCATCATACATTGTGATGGATGCAAAGCCTGAAGCTCATCCGGATATAGTCACAGTCACCTTTATGGCAAGTTTAATTCTATAGATGGGAAGTTAAGGCTCAGAAACACTGCTCTGCCTGGGGTAAGGGAGAGTCCTGAAAATGTAAGCATCTCCAGGCAAGTGATCCTCCACTCAACAGCTTGAATTTCTTCTTTGGAATTTCTACCCCATGCTTCTGGCCTCCATCTTTCCCAAGGAATGGATTCAAAATGGAGTTCTCCCACAGAATTCTCAGTGCTGTCTAATAAAATAACCACAGCCACTGCCATGTGTGGCTCTCGCTATTAGCACTTGAAATGTGAGGAGCATAACTCAAGAGCTGAACTTTAATTTTATTCTATTTCAAGTAAAAGTAAGTGGCCACATGTAGCTTGTGGATAACAGTGTGGATAGAAGCCCCATGGTATTCCTCAGGCACAATCATCTAGCTTTGCTCTACGCTGCAAGGGATGAGATGCTCACCGTGCAACAACAGGTCCATTTCCCTGCTTTCTGTCTCCAACTAAAGGAAAATTCATCATGATATTGAGCCAATATTTTTTCCTAGCTCCTACTTACTTGGTCTGAAATTTTTCCCTATATAAAGCATGTTTAATTGGTTTCACAAAACAGTATGTATTAATGTCAATGTCAATGTCATATCTAATACCATGTGTAAATGTTGGCTATTACAAAGCACTCTGGGTTCTGGGATTTCATGAGGCTACAGTGGGTATTCAGCACACAGGGGTGAAGACGGTTTCAAGGTGGTGAACAAACTCATCATTGAATGCTAGCTGGCACTCACTGTGTGTGAAGCCTTCCTTGATACCTTCCAATAGCTCTTCTCATCTATCCACCAGAATGGCTCTATGGGTCCAGTGCCACTGACCAGCCCAATGCTATGAAAAGGAGGCTAAGGTAAGTATGCACACATCTTCGTGCATGCTGAAATCGACGAAGCTCAAGCTTGACACTACTGAGTTTGAATTCAAAGCTTGTGCACTTAACCATGCTGCAGATACAGAACAGCACTATAATGACAGAGACCTTGGGGCCTAGCATTCCTATCCTCAGGAAGCAGAAGAGCAGAGAACATTATAGCACTGCCTCCCAGGACCCTCACGATTCCCACAGAATCCTGGCCTGGTGGTGAAAAGCCAGTTTTCAAATGACCAGAAGTACCCAGAACTGAGAAAGATGTCCTTTTTTTTGTTTTGTTTTGTTTTGTTTTGTTTTTCGAGACAGGTTTTCTCTGTGTAGCCCTGGCTGTCCTGGAACTCCCTCTGTAGACCAGGCTGGCTTCGAACTCAGAAATCCACCTGTCTTTGCCTCCTAAGTGCTGGGATTAAAGGCATGCACCACCACTGCCTGGCTGGATATTCTTGGCACAGATTTCAAACTGAAATGAAATGGTAGCTAGGAAGCTCTCAGAAATGAGGATGGTGGATTATTTATTTAAATGAGTGCATGTACACATGTTTGTGCATGTAGATGTAAATGTGAGAATGCATGCTCTAAAGTAGGTCTTTCTGATTACATAGCAAGCAGTTTACCAAGTGAGACATCTCCCCAGCCCTTGAAGGAATCTTTACTTCTTCCATTTTCTTCTTTCCTATTTGCCTTTTGACAGACTGCCTTTGAGCACAGTAACGGTCCCATTGCCCTTTGCCTGTGTTATAATAGGAGGTGGACAGAAGGATAATGACTATCAATGTGTCCCATTGTCTGGGAGGCAATAGACGTTAGAGGAGGTTCTTGCAAAGTGAAGTGTCCATACCACATGTAAAGGCTCAATAGTGAGTCGTTACACAGGCAAATAGGATTCTTGCCATGCAATTACCCAAGTTTCCAAGAGCAATTTGAAATGGATGCATTTTATGTGAAATGTTCTACTTTTGAAATACTGACAACTAATTTGATTTTAAAAAGAAGCATGACCTTGTACTAAAGCATATAAGTATATACAATTGAGTCTTAGAATGAAAAAGGAAACTTCAGTTTTTCTTTTAAAAAAAAGTTAAAGATGAGGCAGGCTATGGGTGAAATCTCAGATGAGTCTCATGTAGTTCACAGTCTGTGGCATGTACAATTTGATCAAGACAAGGTACCATATCTAATGGTAAGAAAGTTGAAGCCGAGAGATCACTGATACATTGAAGATATAAATCAGTTGCCTAATTTGCTCTAAAACCCCCATTTGTTATAGTACAGGCTGGGCTGGTAGCTCCTGAAATGGTAATATACTTCCTCTGTTCCTTCCACACTGGAATAAAGCAAGCCTCAGTGATTTCAGTTGTGAAGTTCATGACTGGGATAGAACATGATTGTTGTTCATGAAGACCCTTCTGCTTCTACCTTCCCACTGTCCTTCCTTCCCTCCTCTCTGCCTCATACTTGGTATTTCTCTTTCCGTTTTGGAATATCAAGAGTTTCCTCCCCTTCCTACTTTGTGGCATGGAAAGCCAGACTATGCATTGGCTGTGAATATAAAACAATGCACTCAGCCACAAGCAGCCTCAGATCCACCTGCTCTGTTCAGCATCAACAGCTTTTCAAACAAGTAAGAATCATTGCTAAAGTGTTCAGGCCACAGAAGTCACACGACCTGCTCACAGCTGCACATACAAGATAAAACCCTCTAAATGACTAGCAGGACTTACCTGTCTTAATGTAAGAAACAGACAAGAAGTCTATTTTCACAATCTAACTTCCAGGGACAGTGAGGACCAAAGAAAGAAGAGCACTAGACAAGATATAAACATCTAATGCCAATGACTCTGGCTTTGTCATCCATGTGGTGGGTAAACTGAGGCAGGCAGCTGTTGGGGGAGGTTCAGTGCTTAAAGCTGCTGACCAGAGTAGATCTAGATACCTACAGGGCCTACTACCAAAGGCTACCAGCGATAAGGGAAGTTAGTCAGCAGACTTTTTTTTATTCCTGAGGGAACAAAGCTTAATTTACTGGGGCTGGCACTCTCTACAGCCACCAGAAAAATTATGAACTCTTTTACCTCTCTGGGGCCAGCAAGAATGAGAAGGAAAGAGAGAAAATTCACACATACACACAAACACACACACACATACACACATACTGGATGAAACAAAAGTCAGAGTCCAATAACTTCATACACACAAATATACATGCATACATACATACACACATATATACATTTATATAGAGCTACAGACAGACATATATATATTCACTCAAAGAATGGTTAGAGCAATTCTCCAACAAGCAGGCTCTAAGCATTCCACATATACACACATAAATACACATAACGGGTGGATGGAAGGAACAATATCCCAACCCCTGTTCACACAAACTTTACACATACACACATATTTGATGGATAGGAGAGACAATGTTCCAGCCACAGCACACCACACCACAGCACACCACACCACACCCCACTTTATTCTTTCTTCAATAGCTTATCTATCCCGGCAAAATCTTTCAAGAAGTATATAATTACAATATAATTACATTTTAGTTTTCTTCTAGTAGATAATTATGAAAAAAGAAAACAATGTGCTTTTTAATATCATTACAAGATATAACATTATGTAGTACAGGTAAAGAAAACAAATTATTCCCCAAAACTCACATAGATTCATAACCAAGCAACTTGTTATAGACTAACAAAGTGTAAGTAAGCAAGGTAGTTTTCTCCTACTAGCAGGAAGCAATTTGCTGTTACAAAGAAAGAAGTAATTATTTTATTATATATCTTTAAAGGTAATCTTGTACCAGTAGAAAAACATCTCAACCTAGCTTCACTAACAATTTTAGTTTTCTAAATGTTTTCTAAGTGTGGTAGTCGTTGACAATCTACATCTCTTAAATTCTTCTCTAGGGTGGGGATAGAATCATTAATCTGTTCCAAAAGCAATGCCTGAAAGAGATCTAGCAATAGTACTGTGAATGCCAGAGATGCTGTCCAGTGAGGGACTGGAAGCTCCTTGGAGTTCTCACATAGTTCTTAGATTAAGAGGGATGTGAGGGCAGCAAGCAGAGCAGACCTCCAGAACAGCATGAAGTCCTCAGGACACACAGTCTTCAGGGTCATGCCACACTGAGGCCCACCCATGTGGCTGTGGTAACCCATGGGCTGCATTTCATGAGTTCTAAAGCCATCTGTTGTTCCTCCTACATGGTCCTCAGCAATCTAATTTATCCTAAGATGCAAAGAAGTCTAATATCTGGGTAAGCTTCATATGGCAGGAGAGATACCAGAGTGAAAAGCCAGCGTCTATGGAGGAGTAAAATAGTGCCTGAGAAAAAGGAAGATGTGTGTGGAATGCCCCTTCTCTCCTAGTGGGAATGGTTTAAGGGCAAACTGGTGAGTAACCCCTTCTGTGGAAAGGCACAGCTTGAGGAAGTCCAAGGAGCATTTTTCAAGCTAGACGATTTGCTATTGGGAAAGAAGTAGGCATAGAAATCTCCAGGATGCTACATGCACTCTGAAAGTTGTCCTAACAAGAAGAGGTAGTAAGAGGGTCTGGGAAGATGACTCAGCAAAGTGCTTAGCTTATAAGCTTGAGGACTCAAGTTCTATCCCCAGGACCCACATGAAAGGCCAGACATGGGATCAAGTACTTTTGTGATCCTGCCACTGGGGAGGCAGTCAGGAAGACCCCTGCTGTAGCCAGACTAGCCTATTTGGAGAGCCTGGTCAGTGAGACCCTGTAACATAAAACAAGGTAAAGAGTTATGAAGGACAGCATCAAGGTTGACCTCTGGTCCCTACATCCATACATGTACCTGTACAAGTGTGCCCACATGAACACACACATGGTCTTTTCCTTTGGTTTGTCATTTCTCTAAACATTTATAGCACATTACCAAGAAAACAATACAAGCTGGAACTCAAAGCCATCTCTCAGAAGCCTATATTTTATCCATGTACCTTCTATGCATTTATGTTACACAAATGCCAACAGTCTCTTTTTCTTATGAATCTGTCTTTTGTGATGGAGTCCATTCCAATCTCAAACCCAGGTTTGCAGGAAAGGCTTTATAATAGATGGAATCAATTTGATGGAGTCAGCATCACGTTGATGTGGATTTTCCCATGTTTAGTTGATCACAATA
The DNA here is from genome assembly GCA_019843965.1 of Rhynchomys soricoides. NCBI lineage: Eukaryota > Metazoa > Chordata > Mammalia > Rodentia > Muridae > Rhynchomys > Rhynchomys soricoides. The sequence continues at coordinate 29,041 of JADRCH010010212.1, forward strand.
ATCAGCCTGGTGCTCCCTTTGGCAGCACATATATGAAAATTAGAACGACACAGAGAAGACTAGCATGGCCACTGTGTAAAAATGACATAATAATCATCCTGATTATCATTCAGCCTGAAAAATTTAGGTCTGGGGCAGAGATGCTGACCTTCTAGTAGGAATCCAGGTGGCTCTTGTAATTAATCATTTTGGGTCCCCTTGCTTTTTGAGCTGATGTTTTGATGTTGGTTGCTCCCTAGATCTGTCCCCTCCCCCGCTGCCCAAGACCTGGTTTCCACCATAGATTTGGATTTCATTGTTTTGGATATGAACTGAGCACCAGGAATTTAAAGAGCTCCTTGGAGAGTTTCTGTGCATGGCCAGGTTGAGAAGCTATGCCCACCTTAAAAGACTCTCAGTGAGCAGCAAGCAGTGAGCAGAGAGCAGAGAGCAGAAAACAGCAGTTTTCTCCCACCCCACTAAGAACACAGGCAACAGACATGTAATTGTTCATAGAATTTCCAAGTACAAGTTCAGGTACAAGTAGCCTTGATGGTTTTTAAGATGGGAAGATTTTAGGGGGGGAGCAGAGTAATAGAGTACCCAATATGAAAGAAGAAGGGCAGATATGGGAGGGGGGAACCAGCAAGTTGGGTGTGGGAGTGCAGTGGGGGAAGGAGAATGAACAAGAAAAACGACGTGTATGTTTCAAAATATGATAATGAAACCCATGACCTACTATGCTAATGTAAGAACAGTGAAAGGGAAGGAAGGAAGGAAGGAAGGATGGATGGATGGAAGGGAGAAAAGAAGGATGGAAGGAAGGAGGGAGAGAGGAAAGCAGGGAGGGAGGGAGGGACAGAAGGAGGGAAGGAAGGAAGGACTGCCTTCATTACTAGTAAGTCAAGCAGACAGGGTTGGGAGTTTGGAGGGTTACTGGGGGACAGTGTCAAACTGTTCTGCTTTTACTTTAGTATGCTGAGACCAGAGTAAGAGGAAAGTCTAAGGCTGTACAGTTCTTATTAGACAGAGCTGGAGCTCACTGCCAGAGACGGGCAGACTCCAATCCCTGCTAACTTCATCTTGAATAGATATTCTTCAATTTAATTGACTGTGTCCTGAAGATGTATCCTTATGCTTTTCTGTTTAGAAGGAATTTAAAGTATGTCTCCTGAATGAAAAATGGAATACTGCACTTGCTTCATATGGGCAGTTCTGCAAGTATTATAATGAGTAGGAAATACTCTGGAATCTTTTTAAAATGCCAGGTCCTAGAGGACTGACTCAGCAAATCTGGGTGTTGGACAGGATTAGAGTTGATAATCCCAGATCTAATCTGGTCATAAGGTGAAGACTTTTCTGATCACCCTCAAAATTCCAGGGATCAGACTGAGAAGGACCTGAGCTGTCATTTGATCTCTGTCACTGGTGTAAGATACAGTATGTATGTATGTATGTATGTATGTATGTATATCTTTGTATATGCATGTATATATGAGTTTAAGTTAGCATACAAAGCAATGAGTTTTATTATGGGATTTTTATACATTCACATCTTTGACTTTGTTCTCATTCTTTCTCCTGTGGCCTCCTGAAGTCAGAGTCATCGAGACAACCCTTCAGACGGCAGGTAAACATTATTAATAAGTGCAGACTGGGTTGGGACAATGGCAAACTGTTCAGCTCATGAACAAGAACTGTGGAGAACTGTGTCAGGGCTATTACTATGATATAGAAATGGGGACCCAAAGGTACTAATCCTCATCTCTTCCTGTCCCATTCCTCATTCACAGAAGCAAAAGTAAGGATCTGCATCAGGTTTCTCCAGTCTATGCCTTGAGGGCCTAATTCACCCAGTCACCTGTGTCTCCAAATAAAGTTTTATTGAAACACTTGCAATTAACACATTTCCAATGACCTTTGTCACCCTACATTGATGCAGTCAAGTATTGTGAGGCCCTAAGAAACAAAAATGGCTGATGAGTCAGACCCGGGGAATTTCCAGATAACCAGAGGCCCAAAAATAACCGCTGAGAAAGCCCAGTCAAGGACAATGTGTCCGAGGCTTTCTGAGATAACTAGCAGGAACCTCTCTTTATCAAGGACAGCCTGGAACCACAAGTGGGTGTTAACTAAGGGGCGGCTACACCCAACATCACTCCGCCAGCGGCCTCCAATCATGTAAAAGGTCAATGCTAGTCACCAATGAGAGGCAACCGACGCATGCTGTTGCCAAGGTCTGCATCAAAAATTGTATAAAAAGTGTGAGCTTTGAAAATTCGGGGTAGCCTCTGTCCCGTTTACAGGACGACCCCAGTGCATTGGAATTAATTAATAAACCTCTTGCTAATTGCATCGATCTCAGTCTCTGTGTCTTTGTGAGGGGGGCCGGCCGTTGTGACCTTCGGGTCCAACTGTATCAGTGCCAGGCTTATGGTCCTTTAATTTTAAACTATTTAGTATGTGGACTTTTACAAGTAAAATTACTGGTCCTATGAAGGTATTTTTGTATAAAATTTTAAAATTTAAAATATTCATAAATTCAAAAGACCACATGGCCATGTGAAACACATATGCTAAGAACTTAGCAGTTGCCTCATATATATGGACAAGACACAACTCTACAGGGTAAAGTATACACATGACATTCATTTCAACTGTACCTTTTCTTTGGAGAAAATGTCCCAAAGAATGAACATTTGATTACTAAGCTATCTGGTAAAAACACTTTAATAGTTACAAATCATTTTTCTTACAGATATGTAAGAAGAAAGTAGGAACAGATGACTCTGGATTAAGACAGTAAACAGGGATTTAAAATTTTCAAACAGAAAAGAAAACTTCAAAGAGATTCAGTCTAGATAAAAGAGCCCGTAGGAGGATCCTCCTCAATTTTTATGATGCTCTTAGAAAAACAGAAAAATTGCCCCAAAACATACAGATAATTCAGAAAGAGTTTTCAGAAAGAAAAAACCAGCAGGTCCCTACAGAAGATAAGTACAGGAAGCAGATTGCCATCAGCCTTTTTAATAAGGTGTTGACATAAGGAATCTGGTTTGTCTTAGAATCAAAGCCTTCAGAGCACGCATCCATCGCATTTTAAAATCAGCCAAAGTCCTCCCAGTTGCTTTTGCCCCAACTGTTAATTTTAGGAGCCCTTGATCTTTCCTCTGCAGCCTTCCAACCACACTGGTTCTCGTGAAAGAATGTGATCCCCGTGGCTGTAGAGGGATTGTAGTAATTCATTCTCACAGTTCATGTTGAGTTTTAAAAATTGCTTCAGAGGTGTGAGGGAATAGAGGAGACAAGGAGGAAAACGAGGGTT
>JADRCH010010213.1:0-14406 GCA_019843965.1 Rhynchomys soricoides
TAACTCACAACAGGATACCGGGCAAGTAACAGTTTGAATATTGTCTGCGCAACTCAGATTTCCAAATTGCTGTTCGTATCCTCATTTTGACTATAAAAAACAATTCTAAGATAAAGTATCTATAAATTTGCAGCTTCATACCCAGAATTTACTTTTATAAAGGATCCTGTTATTTTCCAGCTAGGACCTAGCACAGGAAGTGCCTGGTCAGTGTAAGTCAATCTGAAATAACCAGGTATGTTCAGTGCACAGCAACCTCCTAGTTCTCCCTCCATTACAGACATTCAATAGCGTCTCTTGCCTCTCACCCTCTTCACAGCATTCACCCAGGAGGAAGGATAAATTCCTGGCAAGGAAATCCCATGGGGCATCTCTCTGTTAACCATCCCTTTCTATCTCTTGGATTTGTCAGAGCTCTGAGTGCATTATCAACTTTACTCTTTACAGGAAAAGAAAATTTCTAATGCCCCCAAAGGTGGAAAGAAGATACTGTTTTAAGATTATATTTGGCAACATCAACGCTCTGCCAAGCCCAAATGCTCCAAGCTACAATCTCTCTTTCCCAGCTCCATGCATCACTGTCTTACTCTATACAAGGGAGGAAACCCAAGGGAGACGGATTGCTAAGGATAATGTTTCTTTTAAAAGGACTCCCCACTGATGACAATTATGCATCATGATGGAAAGGGAAAGAAAAGTCTAGGAATGACTGGCAGGTTGATGATTAAAAGCTGAGCTGAAGCTTGTCATCACAACCGGCACATGCCCCCAGATTGGAAATCTACTAAAAGCAGCTTAGATACTTTGCAACTGATTCATTCTGAGCTATAAACTGAGAAAAACCAGTTTAAAACGATCCTGTGGGAAGCTTATAGTGTCTATTTCCTCTTCATATGTTAAGAAATTAGATATTTGGTGTTTGTTTGTGTGATGATGGCTTACAACCAAGATAAGGAAGCATGGTGGAACAGTTCAAATTACTAGAAGACTAAGTTCTTTGGAAAGAGAAGAATTGGGAAGAAGATACAGGAAATGCTTTTCTTTCCCGGAAAGCCTGCTTTTGTGCAATAATTGCCTCAAAAACAACAAAAATGAACACGTGCAATTTCTTCATCTGCTCTCTCTCTCTCTCTCTCTCTGTATGTGTGTGCGTGCGTGCACGCATGTGTGTGGGGTATGTGTGCATGTGTAGTGTGTGTGGTATGTGTGTATATGATATGTGTATGTATGTTGCATATGTGTGTCTGTGGTGTGTGCGTCTATGATATGTATGTGTGTCAGTGTGTCTGCACCCTCATCGTTCAAGGTTTCCCTTGAGTGCTCTTCCTGAAGCAATATACACATATTTTCCTGAGACATGTTCCCACATTTCACACAATTCTCCCATAATAACATTCAGGATGCATAATTTTTATCTTTGAACTAATGCCCACTTTTGTTTTAAAGGGTTGGCAGGGCACATATTCTAAGATGATGCAATTAATTAAATGTCTATAATAGATGGAAACAGGAAAGGGAAGAAGCAGAGAAAGGAAGAAGGGATGCAGGAGGAGTAAAGAAAGAAAAGAATTGGTACACATGAAGGAAGGCCGAATGTTAATTTTTGTTATCAAATATTATGTTGTCATTAATTTTTGAGGATTTTAGACATGTACACAATGTATTTTGATCCTATTAATCACCATCTTCCCCTAACTCTTCCCACACCCCACCCTTATACTATTTCCCAAATAAACTAACCTTTTAGAACTGTTTCTAAAAATGGTCTTTGTATGGTCTTTTTCAAGGATGAAATTGCATGATAAATACAGCTTATGCAAAGAAGTGACTTTTCAATAAACCAAAACAACAACAACAACAACAATAACCAACTTGGAAACCATAACCAACTTGGATTGTTGGTTTTGGATAGAATCAAAAATGTATAAACCTGTTTATTCCAAATGTTTTATTCCAAATAAAATAACTTAGAAATGACGTAGCAAATAATACACACACCCACACACACACCTTTGAAACATGTCTCTTTACCAATGGTCAAGCAAAGATATGTTTAAGGTCTATAATAACTAATCTTGGTTTGCCACTTGATAAATGAGAAGGAGCTTCCATTGAGGTATTGCCTCTATGTGACAGGCCCATGGGCATGTCTGTGGAGCAATTTATTAATTAGTAATTGATGTAGAAGGGCCCAGCCCACTGTGGTGCTGGTTCATTCTTAGCCAGGTGGGCCTAGGCTGTAATGGAAAGGTAGCTGTGAGCTGGAGAACAAGCCAGTAAATAGCTTTCCTCCGCATTCTCAGCTTCAGTTTCTGCTTTCATTTGCGTTTGTACGTTCCTGCCTTGGCTTTTCTTGACGGTGGACTGTGACCTGTAAGGAAGCAAACTCTTTCCTCTGCTGGTTGCTTTGGTCACAATATTTATCACAGCAATAGAAAGCAAACTAGGACACAAGCAAAGGCAATATTTGGAGGAAATTAATAAAACCTAGCTGAAATATGTTAAGATTGACATGATTAATTGGACACTTAAATTTTCACTTTATTTCAAGTAGTTCCTTTCTTGAAAAGCTGTAATATGTAAGATAAAGCAGAGTCTTTGAGATTCACTTTTATAGGACTTCCTGATCAGGCCTTAAAAATAGCTCTTTGAGAACCAATTGTAGTGGATGTCAGAAATGCATATTTAAGACTCTGTTAAAAATGTTTTATTGACCCAATGGGCTGGAAGGAAGCTCCAAGTGTCTCTGTCTATGAGGCATTGACAGCAAAGACACTAATGGATCTTCAGGCACAGTCTTGTCGAGCAGGGCAAAATGGCTGCATGATGCATTTAAGCATAAGGTTAAATAAATTACCATCTCCTCTGTCCCAGGGCTCTGGGCATGTACAAGACAGATTAAGAAAAGAAGGAGGAATCTGGACAGGACAGCTGTATCTGATGCAGCATACTACAATGGGGAGACCACACATTCTAGAAGCTAGCTGCTAAAAGTTCAAGTCCTAGGATCTGCTATTGCTTCTTACTTTTCATCCCACACTTCTGGATTCTCAATTGAGAAGTGGATGACAGCATCCACTTTATGAAGGTGCTTTGAGGGTAAATGGGTAAAAGTGTTAGGTAGTATGGACAGATGACTACAATAATAGTGGGGACAAAATAGACACTAAAGGAAACCTGATGCTACTGATACAGTTGGGATAATCTTAGATTAGATAGGAAATGATGGGAAAAACAGTCTCCCAGTGTTTTTCCTGGAAGCATGTGCCAGCATGTGCATCCTCTCTACCTAGTTAGTCACTAGGTGACTATATTCAGTTCTCAAACTTTCCCTGAAATAAAATACTAAAGTAACACCCAAAGCAACTCATCTCATTCACTAGATTCCTCTTTTAAAAAAAGAAAGAAAGAAATGACTTATACAGTGGATGCAGTAGAATCAACTGCATGAATCATTTTTATTAATGGTTCTACTCCCACAGATAGAAATTTTACCTAAAGATGCAACAACAAACTTAGAGAACAAAAAAACCCAGTTATTCTTGACTGTTCCTTAAATAAAGTAGGATTTCTTTTATCTATTTACAATACAAATGGCTGTGCACGACATTGAGGATTGTACTCCCTGTAATAGGCTGGACATCAAATTGCCTTTGTGTTGTTGTTAGAACTGTCTGAGGATTTTTGTTTGTTAAAATGAAGCAGAGAGTATGACACATCCACCTCACTGTTATTCATCCCCCAAATATGCTTGGTCCAGACTTACCCTTCGTACATTTTAAATTACTGTCATTCTAGAAATTACTTATTACCTCTAACATAATCATCTGAATATTGGGTGGCTGAAAAAAATAAATGGGGACCCTCTCTCTCCAAGAGGGATTTTCATTCATGGAAGTCACTAGAAACAGAATAACAGCATCTGTGTTCTTTAGCTTCCCAGTGCTAGCATACAGGAATTATATGCACTCTACTACTTTTGTTATGGCACAAGCTAAGACTACATCTCTGCCTACCGTTCCATATAAAGTGGTCTTGGTCTAAATCTTTCAAGGAGCTTCTTCAGCCACATTGTTGAACCAAGCTTGCTGGTTCAACCAGGCAATGATCTGAATTTCCTTCTCCTTGGTAGCCTTCAAGGCTGAGTTTGATATGGAAACAATTTCTAGACAAGAAACAAGCTATCCTATTTCAAAGGAGGAACTCTTGTGACAATGTTAATTTCCCTAGGATTATGTGAAAAAGTGGCACTGAGGTTGAATATATTAATACTGAAATGATATTTCAAATAATAAGCCTGTCTCAGGTTACTCAGCTTGAGGACAAAGTTGTGCCTTCTAAGTCTTTGTCCCTTTTAAATAAAATAAAATGCTCTCTCTTTAAGGACTATTGAGAATACTAGAGAGTTGATGGGAAATTTTTAAAAAATGAACAGCATAAAAGTTCTTATCATTATAAAAATGTGATTTTTTTTTAAGAAAAATACCACTGGAAGAGGGACATTTGTACAGAGTGATTGTACAAGGATAGATTTCAGAATGGTGGAAGTGACTACATTTATGTCTCAGCTTCTAGGAGCCTACTGTTGAGAGCTACACAATTTAACTGTTCATGTGTAACTGTGGATAGTCTAAGTGCTTCTTTGTTGAACTCTTAGATTGTCTCCTTAATATGCCATTCATTTGGGGTCTGTATTCCTCATTACATATATTTAATGACATGAATATGACTTGGAATAAAAAAAACGTATAGAAGTGCAGCAACACTTATGGTCTTAAAATATCTCTTTAAATGAGTTTCTCTTGTATCTTTCCTGGATGAATATGATGGATGCTGATGGGAACACAGCAGTGATGATGTACAAGCATCTTCATGAGAATGTAAGAGAACAACTAATAAACAATGCTCACACCCATCATTGCCCCACTGTTGCAACATCTCCTCCTGCTGTGACAAGCACGCTCATAGGCCAGCACCACGGAGTTGGCTTAGGTGAGAAGCCAAGAGGATAATGTCAGATAACTAAGCTAAAGTGGTCAGAAGACAGCATCCTCTGGAAGATACATTCTCACTTTAGAGCTTGGTGTCCATTGGTAGTTCTTACTTAGGCACGAAATGATCTTAAATTATAAGCCCTTTCTTCAGCATACATGAAACACGGAAATCATATAAAACATACCACATATCATATGTTATTTTTTTCCTGCACTAATTGCTAGCAGCCTCTTAAGCACATGAATAAACAAACAAGAAATCAGTATTCTGCTTATGTCTCTTGGATTCTATAATACAGAATTTTGTATTATACAGTCTTTATGGCAATGGTTCTCAACCTTCCTATTGCTATGACCCTTTAAGATAGTTCTTCATATTGTGGTGATCCCCAATCATAAAATTATATTTGTTACTACTTTATAACTGTAATTTTGCTAAGGTCATTAATCATAACATAAATATCAGTGTTTTCTAATGGGTCATTGGCCACCCTTGTGACAGGGTCCTTCAACACCCAAAGGGGTCATGACCCACAGGTGGAGAATAACTGCTCTGTGGCATCAATGGCTGTTTTTGTTAAATCTCAGATGTCCATATATAGGTAAGATGATTCTAGTCTTAGTGATTGAGATTAGGCTTGGGAGCCATGCTATCATGATTTTGATATCTCCCTCATGCTTTATTAGATATATTTATCTCAAGAAAACCCTGATGGTTTCTTTCCTTTCTATCCTGATCAACAAAGTAGAGAAGTGTAATCTTCAGTCTCTAATGAGTTGTAGTGAAAATGAATGAGCAAACACAAGCAAAACATTGGCAAGAGTAGAGAAGAGACTCTTGCTGTCTGCTTTACTAGTCTAGACCAACTATCTGCTCTAGATAGTTCTGACATTTACTGATAGCTCTTCATCCTCCTGTTCTAAGGCTGGTGATGGAACAACTGGGTATTAAGGTAACTGGCACATCACAACCATGCTGAGAGTTAATTGACTGTGCGAAACTCTCTAGGGAGCTCCTTTGATCGTTGCAGCAGCTAGCCGTATTTTAATCAGAGGTCAGCGACCTTTTTCTATAAAGGTCCAGACTGCAAATATTCTCAGCTTTGTGGGCCTTCTGGTCAGGGCAACTGCCAAACTGTGCTAATGTATCATGGAAGTAGCTCTGAGCAGTATGTGAACAGGTGAACGTGGCTGTCTGCCCACTCCAGCGCTATTTATGGAAATGGAACCTTGAATTTTATGTAATTTTGATGTGTCATAAATCATCTCCTTCTGATTACTTTTTCCCAGGCATTCAAAAATAAAAAAGTAGAGAGTGTTCTTAGCCTTTAGACCACACATCAATGGGCTAACAGGCCATAGTTTGACATCCTTAGTTCACTTAGTGGCCACTCCAGAGTGCTTGCTCCTGATCAAGCTCACTGTTTAATCATGGCTTATGATCAACTAATAAACATTGTTTGGTTTTTGAAGCGAATGATGCAGGGAGAAGTTGTTGCTGACAATATAGCCAGGTCCATCCGCTATATTATCTTTTAAGATGATGAGACTAAAAGATGTACGTTTCACTTTTAGTGATGTGTTTGATCACAGTGATCATGATGGCTGGAGACATCTCCAAAGCTTTTACTCAGTGAAAGAGGTTTCCAAATCTCTGCCTTCTGGAAAGCCACTCTAAGGAGATAATTCTGCTTAGTGCTGACTGAGTCTGACCCTTTGTCATCTTGGTATTTTATTGGTTTGGCTGAGAGGCAATAATAAAAGTCTACATTTATTTATAATATGAGACTGTGCTTCACAACAGCAGTCAGGGAGATCAAAGCATCACACACATTGAAGGGAAAAGAAGGCAAACAGGAACTGATTTGTGTTACACATGGTAGAAGTCATTAAGGATGACTCAGGTAGAGAAACTTATTACTTTTCTTTTTGACAGTGATGACAATTTAATAGTATTTGACTCCACCGAGTTGCATATGGCATCCGGAGGCATTGAAAGAGACGGTTTATCAAGATGATAAACAAGGTTTCATTTCCTCCCTAGCTGCATGGATGTGATCAGAAGTCTAAGGCCACCTGAATTCACTTAGGCTGGCCACAGGCAGACACTAAGCTACAGGGGACCATCTGTGCTTGAAATGAGCCTCCCTTTAATGGACCTCCAGCAAGCAGGCCAGCAGCCACAGAGGCATGTTTGCATGCGTGCATGCACACTGATTTCAGGGTAGACTGAAGGGTGAGGGAAGACTGCTAATTGTTTTAGAAGCTCTGATATCAAGGAAATTCATGCAATCCACTTTCAAACTGCAGAATAAGTTTTTCTTGGTGGATGGGGTAGCTATTGCAGAGCAGAGTGTTTAGAATATTGTTTCATGAAGGTGATAGAATGAATTTGTACGAGGAAGAATAATCAGAGATGCTTTTTATGATTTAGTTTGACTACTGTCATCACTCCTGTGCGACATTGCCTTCCTACAGTAGACTCTGGTCTGCTACTCCTTTTGTTTCTATCTTGGTTAAGCCAGAAGCTTTTCTTCCTCATTCCTAGCTCAGGAAGTTGGGTAGGGCCTGATTTTAGCCCTAGTCCTATAAGACCTGGTACTGACTGTGCTGATCCTGCCATCCCTAGATGCCAGGGGCTACTAACAGTCAACGGACCCAAATTATTCACTCTGAGATCCAATCACAGAACGTTTATACTTGGAAAAGAAGAAAATGTTGCTACCTCACGGGGGGGGGGGGGGGGTTGGAGCTTGCTCCTACCTTAAGGCTACAGTAAAGAAGCCTGAAAGTGAATGGAATCCGCATGGTGGAGGGGCGGAAGCCTCCCTTAACACCATTGTTAGTGCTCTTTGCTGCAGCTATGCCTGAAGCTGAGAGCTGGTCTCCCAACATCAATCCCTTTATGTCTTTCTCTTGATTTTGAATTTGATAAAATTTTTTTTTTTTGGTCACTTACAATACGAAGAGCCAGGAAGTGCAGGTATACTAAAAATATCAAGAAAACCATTTTTCATTTTCTCTTTTCTTTGTAGGTAGGTGTCTAAATTGAGTATTCTGTGTCAGCTAACATCTCCCCCAAGAAGCCTTTCTTACCCTCTCAGTTAGGTCAGTGGTACCTTGTTCCTCTCAGACTGCACTCTAAAATCACTATGACCTTTACTTCAGCACATTTGCAATCACACTTTTTAAAATATGTGCTAAACATTTTAGCGTCACTTGCTATAAGAAATAAAAACCCCATAGGGCAGTGGTCATGCATGTTTTCACCGATGGTGTTATCTCAAGTGGTCAGCAGGATGTCTGACTTTGGAAATTGGTGTTGTCAACAAAATACATCTCTCAGTGTCTCTGGGAAACTGGTTGTAGAATCCTGACATAAAATACCCCAGACAACAAAATCTGAGGATGCTAAATTCATTCCATAAAATGTTGTAACATTTGCAGAAAGTGTACATACACCCTCACACACACTTTGAACTTCTGTATATTAGAAGAATAACTTAGGCCAATGAAGAGTCTAGTGTGGCCTCACATTGTTTCCCTTTATAAGTCTTTCTTCTTGTCAAGAATAGGATTTGTGACTTACTCCTAACCAATACAATACAGAGTGATTATATGTGACTCCCAAAACTAGGGCTGGGGTAATGGTTTATTCGGTAAAATATTTGCCTAATATCATGAGGACCTAGGTTCAATTCTCCATAACCACATTTTAAAAAGCCAGCCTTGGATATATACCTGTAATCCCAGTTTTGGGGAGTGAAGACAGGGAATCCTCATTTGCTGACCAGCTACCTACTCTAGCTGAGTCAATCAGTTTCAGTTTCAGGGAGATACTCAGGCTTGAAAAACAAGGCTGAGGGTGATTGAGAAAGATGCCCATCATTGGCCCATCGGGGACCTCTATACACACATGCACACATACAAAGATTAAAATTAGGTTGTGTTACCTGTAAAAATTGATAAAGTATATAGATATCAGATATAGGTAGATGGATTCTCCGTTGCTGGTGCTGAGTAAGTGAATGGTGGTGCTTTAAAGAAATGTGTAGGCTGAATGAAACTAGAGAATCTGTGAGATTCTTGAGTGTTCCCTGACCCCTTCAGCAAGAAAATAGAAAGCCTATAATTCAGACCAAAGATATCTAATCACCACCCTTAGGAGATAGAAGTCTTCATTTCTACACTGGGGCATCTGATGAGAACATGGCTTGAGCTTGCACCTGGGTACAGTCTGGTGAGACTCCAAGAAAAGAAAGTTTCTAAATCATGCCCAGACTCTAATCCAGGGGCACTATGAGGTAATGAATGTGTGTTACTCTAAGTCATTATGTTTCCTGTGTAGATACCTAATGCAGGATTTAAGTGGACCCATGTGTCTATCAGAATGTTGCCACATCTTATATCCTGGCCATGTGTTCTTAGTTAAGGATGCAGGAGCTTCAGTGTAAAAAATGACTACCAGGTTTAACACTTGAATCTAGTTAACTAAGAAGATCATCAAGAGTCACTAGTGTTTATTCAATTTACAAATGTAAAAACATAAATTTTTGCATGTGGAGAATCTATTCAATAACCAAAAGGATTTTCAGAGTTTGCTTTACTGGTTGTAGCCCACTTTCCCCTTATAGGTCCTAGGGTGACTGTCAAGAGCAGTGTTTCCTTATTAGGAATGAGATAAACAGCCTTGATCACACGTGACTCCACAGGGATGGAGAGGGTCTTGCAAGTATCCTGAGGATCTTAGGATAGATTATTGTCTTTATGTTTTATATCTGGCAAATATCAACAACTGTAGCATTGTATATACCTTGATTTATTGGTCTGGGAAATGGAAATGCCACTGAACAGTACTGTTTACATTAACAACTACTGTTCCCAATCATCTGTGTCTCATTTCTTTTTCTAGTAACAAAATAAGCACTTGCTTCTCTGTATTTAGTTCGCACTGTGCAGTAGACAAGAGCTCTGGGGTGATACTATGACTTAGAATGGACAAACAGTGGTCTTTTCCTAGCCACAGAGAGTGGCCAGAAGGAGAGCTTTTAATCCAACTTGTTTTAACCAAACTCCACCTGATATTTGTGTGGAAATACTGGGTTAAAGGGACATTTATTGCTGTTGAACTTGAAGATGTGACCTGACCTTTGGAGAGAACCTGAGCTGATGAAGAGAGAGGTGAGAGAGGTGATCATGGGGAGCCCAGATCTTGTGAGCCTGTTCAGCTCCAAATACATTGCTGCTGGTCCCGTCTCTGCAATTTCAACTCAGTGTGCCAATATATTCCCCTTCTATTTGTTTAAACCATTTGGAATTAAGTCATCAAGCAGTTCTGGGAATTGGTAAGCAAAGACCCATAAACATTCGGTACAGTGCTAAAACTTCTTTCAGACTGGGGTATGTTGTAACCACTGTTTACTATCACTATTTTTTTTTTTTTTTACTATCACTGTGGTAGCTGCTATAACAAAATGATTAAAATTTTACCATGCTAATATGCATACAGACCCAAAAGAATTACTGATAGTCTCTACATTTACTGAAAAAGATTTGGAGAGAAAATCAAATATGTAGTGGTTTCCTGAGACAATTAGTACATGCAAAGTCCTCAGAACACACCACATCAATTATAGCAATTGATAATAATCAGCTGAACTAACCATGGTCAACAGGATGGTTGAGTCTTTATTGTTATTATGAAATGGCAAATAGCAGAATCAACAATGATGGGAACAGGATGTGCTAAAAGCCCCTGAGCTCTGCAATTTGCCAAAGAAGGGATCAAATGTCAACTCTGTAATTCATAAATCATATAGTATGGAGTATGGATTTGTACCTTAAACTCTATGAGCTTCATAAAATGTGGCTATAAGATAATTGTGAAGAATCAATGGCATTATAATGATGAACTTCTCACGATAGCCTGGCCCAGATTATAAAGCTCTACAGTAAGTATTAATTTTGATGTTTGAGTTATATTGGCAATCAGAGATAATGGAGTTCAACTCTAAAGTGATGTAAATTAGACCTTAACATTTTAATGGTCAAAAATATTGATTAACTATTATTTAAGCAATATAAATATGATGCATACAAATAATTGAAAAGTTCAGTTATGAGATTAAATGAAAATGACAATTTATTATGTAATCTAAAAGAATGCAACTCTGAAATATTAAGCACATGTCTACATATAAATTATCAATGTATGACCATGCAGTGAGCTGCCTGAGAATAAAGGTGGTCTTCCTTGGTGAGATGTAGGCTGATGGGCGAACAGCTGATGACGCTAATCTGATGAGCAGAAAATGACTGCTAAAGAATTCGGTTCCCTGAAGAAACATTCATGAAAGTTAATGATGTTAATGAAGTAACACTGGGAAGAAGCTGGCCCAAAAGGACAGGCATTTCAATACAAGGCTAATGTTTCCTTCTTTTAAGCAAGTTATATTCAGGTTAATGGGGTTAATATGGGGATTAGCGCTACGGAAAGAGCTTGCATGGCTCACGCTATGCTTCTACCATAGTCAAAAATACGTAAAAACATGGAGAGGGATGCCAGCTCTGCAAGGAGAGGGATACCAGCTCTGCAAGGAGAAAGTGTGTGAAAGAAAATGCAGGGCCTTTAAGATAGTGTCCTGGACAGAGTAACATTCTCTTTTTCTTTCCTAGTTTCACTTGATTCCAGGTAAATAAAAAGGTCCCCACCCCCAACACACCCGAAAGTGACTCATAAATGACAGTGCTCAAGTCACACCTGGGGAAAGTACTCATTAAAGATGAGCTGAAGAGGGGAATGTGAAAGAGAGTCTTGTGCAAATGTATAACAGACCTTAAAAGCTAAGTTAAATGGGCCTTTGTTTCTTGGAGGGACACTGTGTAGTTCATAAAAGATGTCAACAGACAAAATGATATGAGCCAGGCATGTTTGTACCTCTGTGGAAAACTGTTAGCTCTCTTGTAAGCATGTACCCAAGAATAATGAAGGCCACCAGGCAAGAAGCATATAAAAATGCTCACAGAGGCTTTGTTCACTATAGTCCCAAAGGAAGCTACTCAGATGTTCAACAGCAGCAGAAACTGGTATGTTGATACACTAAGATGATAGGTAGCAATGGAAGCAAGTCATCTACTGCTGTATTCAACACAGCCAATTAATTAAGCCAAATACAAAAGAGAAGTAGCATGTTGATCAGTTTTAATAAAATGACTTTGAAAGGTGAAATGAATTCATAGCTTCAAAAGCAGTTTCCTTAGGAAGGTAATGGTGCCTGAGAGAAGTCCTGAAGGAATTTTCTAGATTATAGGCTCTGCTGTGGTTCTTGTTTGAGAGTTGCATTGTTATGGATGAGTTCACCATTCACTGGAATGCTTTTCTCCACTATCTTATACTCTAATTATTAATATATCTAAGGCAGACCTAGTAATATAGGCCTGTAATTCTAGGTGCCTAGGAAACTGGGTCAGAAGAATCATAACTCCCTGGCTTACTCTGGCTACAGAGTTGAGCTTAAGGACAGCATGGGGAACTTAGTGAGAAATGTCTCTCAAAGCTTTGTAAGATGAAAAGAGAGCCCAGAATATAGCTCAATGGTAGTGCATTTACTAAGCAAGGCTCTAGGATCAATCTCCAGCACCAGCACCTCCTAAAACAAGAAGGAAAGAAAGAGTACAGGATGTTAGAACTCCTACTATGTGCAGTCCTTACTTTAGCAGGGTTTTTAAAATTATAAGTGAATAAATAAAACAATTAAAATATGGCAATAATGATTAAGAAACCTTTTATCCAGCTTCCAAAAACTTCCAAAGAAGGCTACAATTCAGAGTCAATGAAGGTATCTAGGAACATACACATCTAACATCAACTGGCGTATAAGCTAGATATTAATTTTTAAACATTTTGTACCACATGACTCTACTACTGAGTTTTGCTAAATATTTAAAGGATAAACATCAACACATTTCCTGAGTTACTGAATGAAGAGATGCTTGAGAGCACACTCTGCAAGCCTAAGTTTACTCAAATACTAGAGCTACACAGAAAGAAAGAAGAAGAGGAGAGAGGTCAAAGTTAGGAAATAAAGCTACCATTCACAAATCGTGACCATGTTATCATCACTATATGGGAAATTATCTAAAATAGAAATCTGGAAAGCAATCCACCTATAAGAGCTACAGAAATATTAAAACAATTAGGAATAAATATAAACCCAAAGCATGAAAAATTTCTATAATGAAAATCATAAAACCTTGATTAAAGCAATTGAAAACGCATACACAAAATAGCAAGACAACCCATTTTATTCATGGGATAAGAAAAATCAGCTTTGTAAAAAGGCTCATACTGACCAAAGAAATCTACAAATTCATTAAATGCTGATAAGAATACCAATTACCTTCTTTGGAGATTAGGAAGAAACAATCCAAATAATGTGTGTGTATCCACAAAATACTTGAATACTCAAAGCTATTGTGAGCAAAGAGAATGAAGCAGGAAGTGTCACATTTCCTGATCTCAAAATGTACACTGAAGCTAAAGTGACATTTTGTAATAGTGTGACTCTATGTAAATACAGACATATAGATAGAGGTTAAAAAAAGAGAGCATGAGAGAGACAGAAGTAATTCCTCATGACTACAGCTGACTTTTCAACAAAGATATATTAGAATGAAATGATGGTCTTATCAGTTAGTGGTGCTGGGAAAAATGAACACCTTGGTGAAGAACAATGAAACCAGGCTTCTCTTTGTCTTCAGTTATAAAATCAGTTCAGACAGAATTAAAGACTTATGTGTAGGATCTACAATGGTGAAATTACTATAATAAAAGGAGAAACTACTTCATTGGAACAGACACTGTTCTGTTTTTCTCTCTCTTTGTTTCTTTTTCCTTTCTTTGTTTCTTTGTATGCTTGTTTGTTTGCTTATTCTTTATTTCTTTAATACCACTCTAAAGCAGAATAAACCAAAGCAACAGTAGTCAAATATCTAACTGAACATTCCTGCCTACAAAGGAAACAATCAGCAGAATGAAGAGACAGACTTTAGAATGGGAGAAATAGGAATTGATATCTAGAGTATGAAAAGAACAACAACAGTAACAACAGAATGACCCCCAATAGTGAAAAACCAAAAGCCTGACTGAAAACAGGCAGAAGACTTACAAAGACAATTCTCAGAAAAGGGTATACGCTATGAGTTATCACTCCAAGTGTATGTGCAAAGGAAATGACAACAAAGTGTCACAGAGACAGCTGTTCCCCATCTTCCTTGTTCTCATTTTCCATGCAATGGAAGTGATGGAGAGTCACTTCAGTGACAAAAGAAATTCACAGTGTGATAGATAGATGGATGGATAGATGTATGTATATATGTATATATGTATATATGTATATATGTATATATGTAT
>JADRCH010010214.1:0-14428 GCA_019843965.1 Rhynchomys soricoides
TAACTCACAACAGGATACCGGGCAAGTAACAGTTTGAATATTGTCTGTGCAACTCAGATTTCCAAATTGCTGTTCGTATCCTCATTTTGACTATAAAAAACAATTCTAAGATAAAGTATCTATAAATTTGCAGCTTCATACCCAGAATTTACTTTTATAAAGGATCCTGTTATTTTCCAGCTAGGACCTAGCACAGGAAGTGCCTGGTCAGTGTAAGTCAATCTGAAATAACCAGGTATGTTCAGTGCACAGCAACCTCCTAGTTCTCCCTCCATTACAGACATTCAATAGCGTCTCTTGCCTCTCACCCTCTTCACAGCATTCACCCAGGAGGAAGGATAAATTCCTGGCAAGGAAATCCCATGGGGCATCTCTCTGTTAACCATCCCTTTCTATCTCTTGGATTTGTCAGAGCTCTGAGTGCATTATCAACTTTACTCTTTACAGGAAAAGAAAATTTCTAATGCCCCCAAAGGTGGAAAGAAGATACTGTTTTAAGATTATATTTGGCAACATCAACGCTCTGCCAAGCCCAAATGCTCCAAGCTACAATCTCTCTTTCCCAGCTCCATGCATCACTGTCTTACTCTATACAAGGGAGGAAACCCAAGGGAGACGGATTGCTAAGGATAATGTTTCTTTTAAAAGGACTCCCCACTGATGACAATTATGCATCATGATGGAAAGGGAAAGAAAAGTCTAGGAATGACTGGCAGGTTGATGATTAAAAGCTGAGCTGAAGCTTGTCATCACAACCGGCACATGCCCCCAGATTGGAAATCTACTAAAAGCAGCTTAGATACTTTGCAACTGATTCATTCTGAGCTATAAACTGAGAAAAACCAGTTTAAAACGATCCTGTGGGAAGCTTATAGTGTCTATTTCCTCTTCATATGTTAAGAAATTAGATATTTGGTGTTTGTTTGTGTGATGATGGCTTACAACCAAGATAAGGAAGCATGGTGGAACAGTTCAAATTACTAGAAGACTAAGTTCTTTGGAAAGAGAAGAATTGGGAAGAAGATACAGGAAATGCTTTTCTTTCCCGGAAAGCCTGCTTTTGTGCAATAATTGCCTCAAAAACAACAAAAATGAACACGTGCAATTTCTTCATCTGCTCTCTCTCTCTCTCTCTCTGTATGTGTGTGCGTGCGTGCACGCATGTGTGTGGGGTATGTGTGCATGTGTAGTGTGTGTGGTATGTGTGTATATGATATGTGTATGTATGTTGCATATGTGTGTCTGTGGTGTGTGCGTCTATGATATGTATGTGTGTCAGTGTGTCTGCACCCTCATCGTTCAAGGTTTCCCTTGAGTGCTCTTCCTGAAGCAATATACACATATTTTCCTGAGACATGTTCCCACATTTCACACAATTCTCCCATAATAACATTCAGGATGCATAATTTTTATCTTTGAACTAATGCCCACTTTTGTTTTAAAGGGTTGGCAGGGCACATATTCTAAGATGATGCAATTAATTAAATGTCTATAATAGATGGAAACAGGAAAGGGAAGAAGCAGAGAAAGGAAGAAGGGATGCAGGAGGAGTAAAGAAAGAAAAGAATTGGTACACATGAAGGAAGGCCGAATGTTAATTTTTGTTATCAAATATTATGTTGTCATTAATTTTTGAGGATTTTAGACATGTACACAATGTATTTTGATCCTATTAATCACCATCTTCCCCTAACTCTTCCCACACCCCACCCTTATACTATTTCCCAAATAAACTAACCTTTTAGAACTGTTTCTAAAAATGGTCTTTGTATGGTCTTTTTCAAGGATGAAATTGCATGATAAATACAGCTTATGCAAAGAAGTGACTTTTCAATAAACCAAAACAACAACAACAACAACAATAACCAACTTGGAAACCATAACCAACTTGGATTGTTGGTTTTGGATAGAATCAAAAATGTATAAACCTGTTTATTCCAAATGTTTTATTCCAAATAAAATAACTTAGAAATGACGTAGCAAATAATACACACACCCACACACACACCTTTGAAACATGTCTCTTTACCAATGGTCAAGCAAAGATATGTTTAAGGTCTATAATAACTAATCTTGGTTTGCCACTTGATAAATGAGAAGGAGCTTCCATTGAGGTATTGCCTCTATGTGACAGGCCCATGGGCATGTCTGTGGAGCAATTTATTAATTAGTAATTGATGTAGAAGGGCCCAGCCCACTGTGGTGCTGGTTCATTCTTAGCCAGGTGGGCCTAGGCTGTAATGGAAAGGTAGCTGTGAGCTGGAGAACAAGCCAGTAAATAGCTTTCCTCCGCATTCTCAGCTTCAGTTTCTGCTTTCATTTGCGTTTGTACGTTCCTGCCTTGGCTTTTCTTGACGGTGGACTGTGACCTGTAAGGAAGCAAACTCTTTCCTCTGCTGGTTGCTTTGGTCACAATATTTATCACAGCAATAGAAAGCAAACTAGGACACAAGCAAAGGCAATATTTGGAGGAAATTAATAAAACCTAGCTGAAATATGTTAAGATTGACATGATTAATTGGACACTTAAATTTTCACTTTATTTCAAGTAGTTCCTTTCTTGAAAAGCTGTAATATGTAAGATAAAGCAGAGTCTTTGAGATTCACTTTTATAGGACTTCCTGATCAGGCCTTAAAAATAGCTCTTTGAGAACCAATTGTAGTGGATGTCAGAAATGCATATTTAAGACTCTGTTAAAAATGTTTTATTGACCCAATGGGCTGGAAGGAAGCTCCAAGTGTCTCTGTCTATGAGGCATTGACAGCAAAGACACTAATGGATCTTCAGGCACAGTCTTGTCGAGCAGGGCAAAATGGCTGCATGATGCATTTAAGCATAAGGTTAAATAAATTACCATCTCCTCTGTCCCAGGGCTCTGGGCATGTACAAGACAGATTAAGAAAAGAAGGAGGAATCTGGACAGGACAGCTGTATCTGATGCAGCATACTACAATGGGGAGACCACACATTCTAGAAGCTAGCTGCTAAAAGTTCAAGTCCTAGGATCTGCTATTGCTTCTTACTTTTCATCCCACACTTCTGGATTCTCAATTGAGAAGTGGATGACAGCATCCACTTTATGAAGGTGCTTTGAGGGTAAATGGGTAAAAGTGTTAGGTAGTATGGACAGATGACTACAATAATAGTGGGGACAAAATAGACACTAAAGGAAACCTGATGCTACTGATACAGTTGGGATAATCTTAGATTAGATAGGAAATGATGGGAAAAACAGTCTCCCAGTGTTTTTCCTGGAAGCATGTGCCAGCATGTGCATCCTCTCTACCTAGTTAGTCACTAGGTGACTATATTCAGTTCTCAAACTTTCCCTGAAATAAAATACTAAAGTAACACCCAAAGCAACTCATCTCATTCACTAGATTCCTCTTTTAAAAAAAGAAAGAAAGAAATGACTTATACAGTGGATGCAGTAGAATCAACTGCATGAATCATTTTTATTAATGGTTCTACTCCCACAGATAGAAATTTTACCTAAAGATGCAACAACAAACTTAGAGAACAAAAAAACCCAGTTATTCTTGACTGTTCCTTAAATAAAGTAGGATTTCTTTTATCTATTTACAATACAAATGGCTGTGCACGACATTGAGGATTGTACTCCCTGTAATAGGCTGGACATCAAATTGCCTTTGTGTTGTTGTTAGAACTGTCTGAGGATTTTTGTTTGTTAAAATGAAGCAGAGAGTATGACACATCCACCTCACTGTTATTCATCCCCCAAATATGCTTGGTCCAGACTTACCCTTCGTACATTTTAAATTACTGTCATTCTAGAAATTACTTATTACCTCTAACATAATCATCTGAATATTGGGTGGCTGAAAAAAATAAATGGGGACCCTCTCTCTCCAAGAGGGATTTTCATTCATGGAAGTCACTAGAAACAGAATAACAGCATCTGTGTTCTTTAGCTTCCCAGTGCTAGCATACAGGAATTATATGCACTCTACTACTTTTGTTATGGCACAAGCTAAGACTACATCTCTGCCTACCGTTCCATATAAAGTGGTCTTGGTCTAAATCTTTCAAGGAGCTTCTTCAGCCACATTGTTGAACCAAGCTTGCTGGTTTAACCAGGCAATGATCTGAATTTCCTTCTCCTTGGTAGCCTTCAAGGCTGAGTTTGATATGGAAACAATTTCTAGACAAGAAACAAGCTATCCTATTTCAAAGGAGGAACTCTTGTGACAATGTTAATTTCCCTAGGATTATGTGAAAAAGTGGCACTGAGGTTGAATATATTAATACTGAAATGATATTTCAAATAATAAGCCTGTCTCAGGTTACTCAGCTTGAGGACTGAGGTTACAAAGTTGTGCCTTCTAAGTCTTTGTCCCTTTTAAATAAAATAAAATGCTCTCTCTTTAAGGACTATTGAGAATACTAGAGAGTTGATGGGAAATTTTTAAAAAATGAACAGCATAAAAGTTCTTATCATTATAAAAATGTGATTTTTTTTTTAAGAAAAATACCACTGGAAGAGGGACATTTGTACAGAGTGATTGTACAAGGATAGATTTCAGAATGGTGAAAGTGACTACATTTATGTCTCAGCTTCTAGGAGCCTACTGTTGAGAGCTACACAATTTAACTGTTCATGTGTAACTGTGGATAGTCTAAGTGCTTCTTTGTTGAACTCTTAGATTGTCTCCTTAATATGTCATTCATTTGGGGTCTGTATTCCTCATTACATATATTCAATGACATGAATATGACTTGGAATTAAAAAAAAACGTATAGAAGTGCAGCAACACTTATGGTCTTAAAATATCTCTTTAAATGAGTTTCTCTTGTATCTTTCCTGGATGAATATGATGGATGCTGATGGGAACACAGCAGTGATGATGTACAAGCATCTTCATGAGAATGTAAGAGAACAACTAATAAACAATGCTCACACCCATCATTGCCCCACTGTTGCAACATCTCCTCCTGCTGTGACAAGCACGCTCATAGGCCAGCACCACGGAGTTGGCTTAGGTGAGAAGCCAAGAGGATAATGTCAGATAACTAAGCTAAAGTGGTCAGAAGACAGCATCCTCTGGAAGATACGTTCTCACTTTAGAGCTTGGTGTCCATTGGTAGTTCTTACTTAGGCACGAAATGACCTTAAATTATAAGCCCTTTCTTCAGCATACATGAAACACAGAAATCATATAAAACATACCACATATCATATGTTATTTTTTTCCTGCACTAATTGCTAGCAGCCTCTTAAGCACATGAATAAACAAACAAGAAATCAGTATTCTGCTTATGTCTCTTGGATTCTATAATACAGAATTTTGTATTATACAGTCTTTATGGCAATGGTTCTCAACCTTCCTATTGCTATGACCCTTTAAGATAGTTCTTCATATTGTGGTGATCCCCAATCATAAAATTATATTTGTTACTACTTTATAACTGTAATTTTGCTAAGGTCATTAATCATAACATAAATATCGGTGTTTTCTAATGGGTCATTGGCCACCCTTGTGACAGGGTCCTTCAACACCCAAAGGGGTCATGACCCACAGGTGGAGAATAACTGCTCTGTGGCATCAATGGCTGTTTTTGTTAAATCTCAGATGTCCATATATAGGTAAGATGATTCTAGTCTTAGTGATTGAGATTAGGCTTGGGAGCCATGCTATCATGATTTTGATATCTCCCTCATGCTTTATTAGATATATTTATCTCAAGAAAACCCTGATGGTTTCTTTCCTTTCTATCCTGATCAACAAAGTAGAGAAGTGTAATCTTCAGTCTCTAATGAGTTGTAGTGAAAATGAATGAGCAAACACAAGCAAAACATTGGCAAGAGTAGAGAAGAGACTCTTGCTGTCTGCTTTACTAGTCTAGACCAACTATCTGCTCTAGATAGTTCTGACATTTACTGATAGCTCTTCATCCTCCTGTTCTAAGGCTGGTGATGGAACAACTGGGTATTAAGGTAACTGGCACATCACAACCATGCTGAGAGTTAATTGACTGTGCGAAACTCTCTAGGGAGCTCCTTTGGTCGTTGCAGCAGCTAGCCGTATTTTAATCAGAGGTCAGCAACCTTTTTCTATAAAGGTCCAGACTGCAAATATTCTCAGCTTTGTGGGCCTTCTGGTCAGGGCAACTGCCAAACTGTGCTAATGTATCATGGAAGTAGCTCTGAGCAGTATGTGAACAGGTGAACGTGGCTGTCTGCCCACTCCAGCGCTATTTATGGAAATGGAACCTTGAATTTTATGTAATTTTGATGTGTCATAAATCATCTCCTTCTGATTACTTTTTCCCAGGCATTCAAAAAGAAAAAAGTAGAGAGTGTTCTTAGCCTTTAGACCACACATCATTGGGCTAATAGGCCATAGTTTGACATCCTTAGTTCACTTAGTGGCCACTCCAGAGTGCTTGCTCCTGATCAAGCTCACTGTTTAATCATGGCTTATGATCAACTAATAAACATTGTTTGGTTTTTGAAGCGAATGATGCAGGGAGAAGTTGTTGCTGACAATATAGCCAGGTCCATCCGCTATATTATCTTTTAAGATGATGAGACTAAAAGATGTACGTTTCACTTTTAGTGATGTGTTTGATCACAGTGATCATGATGGCTGGAGACACCTCCAAAGCTTTTACTCAGTGAAAGAGGTTTCCAAATCTCTGCCTTCTGGAGAGCCACTCTAAGGAGATAATTCTGCTTAGTGCTGACTGAGTCTGACCCTTTGTCATCTTGGTATTTTATTGGTTTGGCTGAGAGGCAATAATAAAAGTCTACATTTATTTATAATATGAGACTGTGCTTCACAACAGCAGTCAGGGAGATCAAAGCATCACACACATTGAAGGGAAAAGAAGGCAAACAGGAACTGATTTGTGTTACACATGGTAGAAGTCATTAAGGATGACTCAGGTAGAGAAACTTATTACTTTTCTTTTTGACAGTGATGACAATTTAATAGTATTTGACTCCACCGAGTTGCATATGGCATCCGGAGGCATTGAAAGAGACGGTTTATCAAGATGATAAACAAGGTTTCATTTCCTCCCTAGCTGCATGGATGTGATCAGAAGTCTAAGGCCACCTGAATTCACTTAGGCTGGCCACAGGCAGACACTAAGCTACAGGGGACCATCTGTGCTTGAAATGAGCCTCCCTTTAATGGACCTCCAGCAAGCAGGCCAGCAGCCACAGAGGCATGTTTGCATGCGTGCATGCACACTGATTTCAGGGTAGACTGAAGGGTGAGGGAAGACTGCTAATTGTTTTAGAAGCTCTGATATCAAGGAAATTCATGCAATCCACTTTCAAACTGCAGAATGAGTTTTTCTTGGTGGATGGGGTAGCTATTGCAGAGCAGAGTGTTTAGAATATTGTTTCATGAAGGTGATAGAATGAATTTGTACGAGGAAGAATAATCAGAGATGCTTTTTATGATTTAGTTTGACTACTGTCATCACTCCTGTGCGACATTGCCTTCCTACAGTAGACTCTGGTCTTCTACTCCTTTTGTTTCTATCTTGGTTAAGCCAGAAGCTTTTCTTCCTCATTCCTAGCTCAGGAAGTTGGGTAGGGCCTGATTTTAGCCCTAGTCCTATAAGACCTGGTGCTGACTGTGCTGATCCTGCCATCCCTAGATGCCAGGGGCTACTAACAGTCAACGGACCCAAATTATTCACTCTGAGATCCAATCACAGAACGTTTATACTTGGAAAAGAAGAAAATGTTGCTACCTCACGGGGGGGGGGGGGGGGTTGGAGCTTGCTCCTACCTTAAGGCTACAGTAAAGAAGCCTGAAAGTGAATGGAATCCGCATGGTGGAGGGGGGGAAGCCTCCCTTAACACCATTGTTAGTGCTCTTTGCTGCAGCTATGCCTGAAGCTGAGAGCTGGTCTCCCAACATCAATCCCTTTATGTCTTTCTCTTGATTTTGAATTTGATAAATTTTTTTTTTTGGTCACTTACAATACGAAGAGCCAGGAAGTGCAGGTATACTAAAAATATCAAGAAAACCATTTTTCATTTTCTCTTTTCTTTGTAGGTAGGTGTCTAAATTGAGTATTCTGTGTCAGCTAACATCTCCCCCAAGAAGCCTTTCTTACCCTCTCAGTTAGGTCAGTGGTACCTTGTTCCTCTCAGACTGCACTCTAAAATCACTATGACCTTTACTTCAGCACATCTGCAATCACACTTTTTAAAATATGTGCTAAACATTTTAGCGTCACTTGCTATAAGAAATAAAAACCCCATAGGGCAGTGGTCATGCATGTTTTCACCGATGGTGTTATCTCAAGTGGTCAGCAGGATGTCTGACTTTGGAAATTGGTGTTGTCAACAAAATACATCTCTCAGTGTCTCTGGGAAACTGGTTGTAGAATCCTGATATAAAATACCCCAGACAACAAAATCTGAGGATGCTAAATTCATTCCATAAAATGTTGTAACATCTGCAGAAAGTGTACATACACCCTCACACACACTTTGAACTTCTGTATATTAGAAGAATAACTTAGGCCAATGAAGAGTCTAGTGTGGCCTCACATTGTTTCCCTTTATAAGTCTTTCTTCTTGTCAAGAAGAGGATTTGTGACTTACTCCTAACCAATACAATACAGAGTGATTATATGTGACTCCCAAAACTAGGGCTGGGGTAATGGTTTATTCAGTAAAATATTTGCCTAATATCATGAGGACCTAGGTTCAATTCCCCATAACCACATTTTAAAAAGCCAGCCTTGGATATATACCTGTAATCCCAGTTTTGGGGAGTGAAGACAGGGAATCCTCATTTGCTGACCAGCTACCTACTCTAGCTGAGTCAATCAGTTTCAGTTTCAGGGAGATACTCAGGCTTGAAAAACAAGGCTGAGGGTGATTGAGAAAGATGCCCATCATTGGCCCATCGGGGACCTCTATACACACATGCACACATACAAAGATTAAAATTAGGTTGTGTTACCTGTAAAAATTGATAAAGTATACCCTTCTGATAATATAGCATCAGATATAGGTAGATGGATTCTCCGTTGCTGGTGCTGAGTAAGTGAATGGTGGTGCTTTAAAGAAATGTGTAGGCTGAATGAAACTAGAGAATCTGTGAGATTCTTGAGTGTTCCCTGACCCCTTCAGCAAGAAAATAGAAAGCCTATAATTCAGACCAAAGATATCTAATCACCACCCTTAGGAGATAGAAGTCTTCATTTCTACACTGGGGCATCTGATGAGAACATGGCTTGAGCTTGCACCTGGGTACAGTCTGGTGAGACTCCAAGAAAAGAAAGTTTCTAAATCATGCCCAGACTCTAATCCAGGGGCACTATGAGGTAATGAATGTGTGTTACTCTAAGTCATTATGTTTCCTGTGTAGATACCTAATGCAGGATTTAAGTGGACCCATGTGTCTATCAGAATGTTGCCACATCTTATATCCTGGCCATGTGTTCTTAGTTAAGGATGCAGGAGCTTCAGTGTAAAAAATGACTACCAGGTTTAACACTTGAATCTAGTTAACTAAGAAGATCATCAAGAGTCACTAGTGTTTATTCAATTTACAAATGTAAAAACATAAATTTTTGCATGTGGAGAATCTATTCAATAACCAAAAGGATTTTCAGAGTTTGCTTTACTGGTTGTAGCCCACTTTCCCCTTATAGGTCCTAGGGTGACTGTCAAGAGCAGTGTTTCCTTATTAGGAATGAGATAAATAGCCTTGATCACACGTGACTCCACAGGGATGGAGAGGGTCTTGCAAGTATCCTGAGGATCTTAGGATAGATTATTGTCTTTATGTTTTATATCTGGCAAATATCAACAACCGTAGCATTGTATATACCTTGATTTATTGGTCTGGGAAATGGAAATGCCACTGAACAGTACTGTTTACATTAACAACTACTGTTCCCAATCATCTGTGTCTCATTTCTTTTTCTAGTAACAAAATAAGCACTTGCTTCTCTGTATTTAGTTCGCACTGTGCAGTAGACAAGAGCTCTGGGGTGATACTATGACTTAGAATGGACAAACAGTGGTCTTTTCCTGGCCACAGAGAGTGGCCAGAAGGAGAGCTTTTAATCCAACTTGTTTTAACCAAACTCCACCTGATATTTGTGTGGAAATACTGGGTTAAAGGGACATTTATTGCTGTTGAACTTGAAGATGTGACCTGACCTTTGGAGAGAACCTGAGCTGATGAAGAGAGAGGTGAGAGAGGTGATCATGGGGAGCCCAGATCTTGTGAGCCTGTTCAGCTCCAAATACATTGCTGCTGGTCCCGTCTCTGCAATTTCAACTCAGTGTGCCAATATATTCCCCTTCTATTTGTTTAAACCATTTGGAATTAAGTCATCAAGCAGTTCTGGGAATTGGTAAGCAAAGACCCATAAACATTCGGTACAGTGCTAAAACTTCTTTCAGACTGGGGTATGTTGTAACCACTGTTTACTATCACTATTTTTTTTTTTTTTTTACTATCACTGTGGTAGCTGCTATAACAAAATGATTAAAATTTTACCATGCTAATATGCATACAGACCCAAAAGAATTACTGATAGTCTCTACATTTACTGAAAAAGATTTGGAGAGAAAATCAAATATGTAGTGGTTTCCTGAGACAATTAGTACATGCAAAGTCCTCAGAACACACCACATCAATTATAGCAATTGATAATAATCAGCTGAACTAACCATGGTCAACAGGATGGTTGAGTCTTTATTGTTATTATGAAATGGCAAATAGCAGAATCAACAATGATGGGAACAGGATGTGCTAAAAGCCCCTGAGCTCTGCAATTTGCCAAAGAAGGGATCAAATGTCAACTCTGTAATTCATAAATCATATAGTATGGAGTATGGATTTGTACCTTAAACTCTATGAGCTTCATAAAATGTGGCTATAAGATAATTGTGAAGAATCAATGGCATTATAATGATGAACTTCTCACGATAGCCTGGCCCAGATTATAAAGCTCTACAGTAAGTATTAATTTTGATGTTTGAGTTATATTGGCAATCAGAGATAATGGAGTTCAACTCTAAAGTGATGTAAATTAGACCTTAACATTTTAATGGTCAAAAATATTGATTAACTATTATTTAAGCAATATAAATATGATGCATACAAATAATTGAAAAGTTCAGTTATGAGATTAAATGAAAATGACAATTTATTATGTAATCTAAAAGAATGCAACTCTGAAATATTAAGCACATGTCTACATATAAATTATCAATGTATGACCATGCAGTGAGCTGCCTGAGAATAAAGGTGGTCTTCCTTGGTGAGATGTAGGCTGATGGGCGAACAGCTGATGACGCTAATCTGATGAGCAGAAAATGACTGCTAAAGAATTCGGTTCCCTGAAGAAACATTCATGAAAGTTAATGATGTTAATGAAGTAACACTGGGAAGAAGCTGGCCCAAAAGGACAGGCATTTCAATACAAGGCTAATGTTTCCTTCTTTTAAGCAAGTTATATTCAGGTTAATGGGGTTAATATGGGGATTAGCGCTACGGAAAGAGCTTGCATGGCTCACGCTATGCTTCTACCATAGTCAAAAATACGTAAAAACATGGAGAGGGATGCCAGCTCTGCAAGGAGAGGGATACCAGCTCTGCAAGGAGAAAGTGTGTGAAAGAAAATGCAGGGCCTTTAAGATAGTGTCCTGGACAGAGTAACATTCTCTTTTTCTTTCCTAGTTTCACTTGATTCCAGGTAAATAAAAAGGTCCCCACCCCCAACACACCCGAAAGTGACTCATAAATGACAGTGCTCAAGTCACACCTGGGGAAAGTACTCATTAAAGATGAGCTGAAGAGGGGAATGTGAAAGAGAGTCTTGTGCAAATGTATAACAGACCTTAAAAGCTAAGTTAAATGGGCCTTTGTTTCTTGGAGGGACACTGTGTAGTTCATAAAAGATGTCAACAGACAAAATGATATGAGCCAGGCATGTTTGTACCTCTGTGGAAAACTGTTAGCTCTCTTGTAAGCATGTACCCAAGAATAATGAAGGCCACCAGGCAAGAAGCATATAAAAATGCTCACAGAGGCTTTGTTCACTATAGTCCCAAAGGAAGCTACTCAGATGTTCAACAGCAGCAGAAACTGGTATGTTGATACACTAAGATGATAGGTAGCAATGGAAGCAAGTCATCTACTGCTGTATTCAACACAGCCAATTAATTAAGCCAAATACAAAAGAGAAGTAGCATGTTGATCAGTTTTAATAAAATGACTTTGAAAGGTGAAATGAATTCATAGCTTCAAAAGCAGTTTCCTTAGGAAGGTAATGGTGCCTGAGAGAAGTCCTGAAGGAATTTTCTAGATTATAGGCTCTGCTGTGGTTCTTGTTTGAGAGTTGCATTGTTATGGATGAGTTCACCATTCACTGGAATGCTTTTCTCCACTATCTTATACTCTAATTATTAATATATCTAAGGCAGACCTAGTAATATAGGCCTGTAATTCTAGGTGCCTAGGAAACTGGGTCAGAAGAATCATAACTCCCTGGCTTACTCTGGCTACAGAGTTGAGCTTAAGGACAGCATGGGGAACTTAGTGAGAAATGTCTCTCAAAGCTTTGTAAGATGAAAAGAGAGCCCAGAATATAGCTCAATGGTAGTGCATTTACTAAGCAAGGCTCTAGGATCAATCTCCAGCACCAGCACCTCCTAAAACAAGAAGGAAAGAAAGAGTACAGGATGTTAGAACTCCTACTATGTGCAGTCCTTACTTTAGCAGGGTTTTTAAAATTATAAGTGAATAAATAAAACAATTAAAATATGGCAATAATGATTAAGAAACCTTTTATCCAGCTTCCAAAAACTTCCAAAGAAGGCTACAATTCAGAGTCAATGAAGGTATCTAGGAACATACACATCTAACATCAACTGGCGTATAAGCTAGATATTAATTTTTAAACATTTTGTACCACATGACTCTACTACTGAGTTTTGCTAAATATTTAAAGGATAAACATCAACACATTTCCTGAGTTACTGAATGAAGAGATGCTTGAGAGCACACTCTGCAAGCCTAAGTTTACTCAAATACTAGAGCTACACAGAAAGAAAGAAGAAGAGGAGAGAGGTCAAAGTTAGGAAATAAAGCTACCATTCACAAATCGTGACCATGTTATCATCACTATATGGGAAATTATCTAAAATAGAAATCTGGAAAGCAATCCACCTATAAGAGCTACAGAAATATTAAAACAATTAGGAATAAATATAAACCCAAAGCATGAAAAATTTCTATAATGAAAATCATAAAACCTTGATTAAAGCAATTGAAAACGCATACACAAAATAGCAAGACAACCCATTTTATTCATGGGATAAGAAAAATCAGCTTTGTAAAAAGGCTCATACTGACCAAAGAAATCTACAAATTCATTAAATGCTGATAAGAATACCAATTACCTTCTTTGGAGATTAGGAAGAAACAATCCAAATAATGTGTGTGTATCCACAAAATACTTGAATACTCAAAGCTATTGTGAGCAAAGAGAATGAAGCAGGAAGTGTCACATTTCCTGATCTCAAAATGTACACTGAAGCTAAAGTGACATTTTGTAATAGTGTGACTCTATGTAAATACAGACATATAGATAGAGGTTAAAAAAAGAGAGCATGAGAGAGACAGAAGTAATTCCTCATGACTACAGCTGACTTTTCAACAAAGATATATTAGAATGAAATGATGGTCTTATCAGTTAGTGGTGCTGGGAAAAATGAACACCTTGGTGAAGAACAATGAAACCAGGCTTCTCTTTGTCTTCAGTTATAAAATCAGTTCAGACAGAATTAAAGACTTATGTGTAGGATCTACAATGGTGAAATTACTATAATAAAAGGAGAAACTACTTCATTGGAACAGACACTGTTCTGTTTTTCTCTCTCTTTGTTTCTTTTTCCTTTCTTTGTTTCTTTGTATGCTTGTTTGTTTGCTTATTCTTTATTTCTTTAATACCACTCTAAAGCAGAATAAACCAAAGCAACAGTAGTCAAATATCTAACTGAACATTCCTGCCTACAAAGGAAACAATCAGCAGAATGAAGAGACAGACTTTAGAATGGGAGAAATAGGAATTGATATCTAGAGTATGAAAAGAACAACAACAGTAACAACAGAATGACCCCCAATAGTGAAAAACCAAAAGCCTGACTGAAAACAGGCAGAAGACTTACAAAGACAATTCTCAGAAAAGGGTATACGCTATGAGTTATCACTCCAAGTGTATGTGCAAAGGAAATGACAACAAAGTGTCACAGAGACAGCTGTTCCCCATCTTCCTTGTTCTCATTTTCCATGCAATGGAAGTGATGGAGAGTCACTTCAGTGACAAAAGAAATTCACAGTGTGATAGATAGATGTATGGATAGATGTATGTATATATGTATATATGTATATATGTATATATGTATATATGTAT